>KZ539459.1:8822-21506 GCA_000934665.2 Catajapyx aquilonaris
GGGGGGGGGGGGGAGCGCGGTGACAAA
Organism: Catajapyx aquilonaris; assembly: GCA_000934665.2. Classification (NCBI taxonomy): domain Eukaryota; kingdom Metazoa; phylum Arthropoda; class Diplura; order Dicellurata; family Japygidae; genus Catajapyx; species Catajapyx aquilonaris. The sequence goes on from KZ539459.1 coordinate 8,850, forward strand.
TCACTCCCCCCAACAACGACGTCTAGATCCGCCTCTGCTCATTCGCTTGGTGCTTTTTGCAGTGTGGAAAGTGGCGCTGTACTGCTGTTAAAGAAATTCTTCCTCTGCATGCAACAATGGAATGGATGGGAGAAGGCTTCTATCCAGCACTTCCTGGTATCCCAAAGAATTCATGGTCCTGTTGATCAAGTACAGTTGTTCCCTACATTATGGTCAATAATAATGAGTAATAAGTCTTGAGTGCAAATTTTATTTCTTGTGTGTGGCAAGCACTGTCATACATAGATTTATATTGCAACCACATACGAGTTTTACCTGCTGTTAAAACAGTTTCAAACAGTGAACAGGAAGCAAGCAATAATTACCCAGGCGTTACAGAGTATCACACCCCACATTTTGACATGAACATATGAAGCTTTCAGAGGACATATTGAATGTTTTAAATCCTTGTAGGAACCATACTTATTCCATCAGTTCATCAGTCAAGGAACTCGATCATATAGAGCAGAGTACAACTAAATGCCATGTGTTCATCCTCAAGCACTATCAAGAGAATTTGTGATCACTAATGATGAGGTCTGCTTAGTACAAAGCAACATGAATGAGCCTCAATCAGTAATGACAATCACTGAAAGAAAATCATCAATACCCATAATGACAGGAACTTTTGCACCAATCCTGTAGTACCAGTATGCAATGAAACTGCATTGTCATTTATTTCAGCTGACACAGACTGCATTGATCTCTCTTGCTCACTACTTGTCCAAACCTTACTCTTACAAATACAAAAAGTATGAAAATAAAATAAAGCCTGCAGTTCTAAGACCCAAGTGCATTTACATTGATTTGTATAAGACCAAATTATGTGAAATGGCATTTAATATTCCTCATGGTTTCACAAGGGGAAACTTATTCAGCTGCCATTACTATGGTGCAATGTGCTCTGAAGTAAACTTATACATAATAAAAAATAAATATACATTGTTGATCCAACAAATATCCCCACATTTTCATTTTATAGATAACAAATTCCTATGAGATTAATCATGCACCACTGCATGCTTACTTCCTTCAGATACGCTGTCACATCTGCAAATGATGGGGGCAAATGAACTTGCAAAGCTCCAATGAGTTGACTGGGAAACTAGTCATGGCTCTGATGCCATGTGACGATACAATGGTGGACATCACAGATATTCAATACAGTATTGAACATTCATGTTGAAGTATAAACAACTCCACTTTCCCAGCAAACTCACTGAAGCTTTGCAACACTAATTGTTGCCGTCATTTTGTCTGTGACATTCCTACCCTAGTGCTACCGTTCATTTTGTGAGGCTTGCATAGGCTTTGTTCACACTTACTCTTAACACCCTGACCAGCAGAACTAATAGAATGCAAATTGCTTTATAAATAAAAAAAAACTATCACTTTAATACAACAAAACATTACCCTAAGTCTGATACCTTTGAAAAGTCAAAAAAGCTAGCTTGTATCAAATTGCCTGACACTGTCCTCACTCATGGATTCCATAGCAAAGAGCTATGCATGTGGAAGAACAGGCATCACATTTAAACACTTGCATGCACTTTAGAATCAACTGAGATTCCCGTCAAATACATTTACCATAAACTTAAAAATGTCACAATTTCTACCTGTCATACACAAGAACTGCAAATGTTTGCTGCTTTTGGTAGCATTTAGATACAAGAGCATTCAGCTGTTCATTCATATGGAAGATATTACTTTTCAACTGGAAAGACAATTTGTCTGCATGAACAACTAATTTTTGTGCATATGAACAGAAAGTATGACACAAGTAACAGAAATCATTGTTGGACAGTGTTTTACAACTTTTGAATCAAGGAAATTAGTTATCACTTTTGTATTGTGAAGATATGTAACATGTTAGAGCTTCTACCCCTTCAATCACGAGAGTCACCAGTAGTGCATCATGGTAGAAATGATTCACACCAGTGGCAAAGAACACACTCTTCCAGTGCAAGCATGAGGGTCTAATGAGTTTCAGTTGAGAGGCCCGGAGGTGATACGTTAATGTGAACATGTGGACATAACTGCTCTTTCCAGATGAAAATTCTGGAACCATGATCAGTTAGTACCTCCTGAAGACCCAGACTCAAGTGCTTCACTAGAAGCCTATGCCCTTTGCCATGGCTCTCCCTCCTCTGTCATTACATACTGGAAATTGCCTGCAACTGACTGTAATACAGTTAAAACATTCAACTCCCTACAATGGCCTGCAGTTGTAAAGAAAAGCCCTTAGAAAAGTCTGTACTCAATTCTACTGCTGACAGCAGCGGCTAAAATTGTAAATTCCTCCACATCAACGGTAACAATAAAAGGTAGCCACCTTGGGAAACATTTATGATACTACTGTACAAAACAACTGTGGTCATTACTACAAATTGGCTCCAAACATTCAGTTAGAATCTCCCTGTATTGATCCAAGCCTAGTCATGCTACATCATCACAGCAAACCCAGTAGATAGAAAGTGGAGAGCAAGGATCAGTCTCTTTGAATTCGAGGCACTGTACATTTGGAGGAGATTGACATATCACAGGGACCACACACACACATACACATACAGGAGATCATACTAGAGAGCCACATGTTCCACGTTATGTCTTAATCCCTTTGAGCATTGTAACTGATGATAACGCAATAAAAATGCATCATGATGTATTAGACTATACATGACTACTCAAAGCTCATGAGATTGGTGGGAAGTGCATCATGATGACTCTGGTTTCCTCGAACAGCCTCTTCCAGATATCGACACCACAGTAACACTACGCTTTCACTTGGTGCTCGAAATTTGTACACATCCCCTGAAGAATAAACACAATATATTGTCAACAATCTTGACGCAAAACAGACTAATGCCTATATCATTAATTGGCGTACTAACCTGACACAGGATTGGCGAGGTGAAAGCAGTCTGGTTGCAGTACATCACCTTGATACACATCCCAACCTACTATTGAAGCCATTTTGCAGAGGTCATGTTTGAAGTCCGCTCGCTCACATCTGCAAAAATAATATGAAGTCAATGCCATGTACAAATTTAACTGAAGAACCTGTTCAAAGGAGAGCTGAAGTGCTGGATGAATCAGCGCAAGATTCAGAATCAGGTACAGGCTGCACCCTTGCTATTAATTGTCAAGGTCTATGCTCCCAACAATAACAAGGGCAAACCCATACATGAACCTAGCACTGGTGCAACCCTCTCTAACATAATAATTGACAATAATTGACATTTGCACCAATGCAATGGCTGGTGAGCAGGCCTACTCAAGCACAAAAAATTGCAAGCTAGGACTTTTCTTATCAGCGTCTTTGTGACATACAGGTGACTGAGATGGCCATATATATCTACAAGCGTGCTCACAGTTGCAGCTTATGAAAGCAATGAATGGTTACCCTGCACTAGGAGGAATAACCTAATGAGCTACAGAGCAGGCAAAATAAAGAGAGAATTTATTAATTAATGCATTTTCACCAGGTTTGCCATGAGACCCATAGGGTTAAATGGGCTTTCCAACAGTGAGTGTGTTTACATGAGACTAAAAATCGGCCTGGCACAGGCCCCCTATGCAAGGCCTGTCTACACAAAGCTTGCTCCCACTTTTGCCACTGCACATGGGACTGACTCTCTTGCTGGAAAGGTAGCCCCGGAAGCCCACTCGGAAGCAAGACTTCCCTCCCGGGCTGTCCCCTCCACCCAATCCAAAAAGCTTGGGTTGAGCCCACTACCAGCTCTGATGGGCTCATCAGCTAAAGCTGGTCCAACATAGGCCCAGTGGCTACATGGGAGTAAACCAGTTCACCTAGCATAGGCAGCCATAGCTAGGCCAATTTTTAGTCCCATGTAAACCCACTCAGTATGTGCAATTCCACAATCACCTTGAAGGTGAGTTCACAGAAGAATGAGCAATGTCATTATGTTCTAATGTTTAAGCTAAGTCATGAATTTGGTATCTCAGCCATCCCCACTTGGTTTAATCTTACCCTACATGTCATCCATCACACCTGAGCAAACTTTCCTCATCTTCCTTTCTCAAGGTTACAAGATCCAATGAAACAATGTTAACACCAAATAAAATTGGGGACTGCCTACTTCTCAGAATCTCCCGAAGGTTTTCACAAGTTACATACAACTTACCCTCTGAGGGAGCGAGGTGCATAATACACAAGTGATGTTCCCCACAGCTGCACCCAATACCGCTGCCAACCAGTCATGATTGTGGGTCTCTTTCCATCTCGAAGTACCTTCTTGCGTTTCAGGTAGCCTTGGAATGAGCAACAAGCTGCAGCTCCAAGAGACAAGTCTTCTACGCTGCTTGCCAACAAATTACTGAAAAATCACATTGTCCATTATTCATTCTCAAAAGAAATTGTTTACAACCTACATATCGAAGTACAGTACTACCACTGCACTGATGTGCAATATTACAATACATGAAATGGGTTCAATATTTTCAAAATATACAGTGTGTTCCAACAGAAATGTCAGCATCGCTCAATGCCCTTTTGACATTAAACTGCTTATTATTTACTATGGACTATGGGCAATTTAGTTGCAACATACCCTACTCCTAAATATAATATCATTTTAACTCTGTTGAACCAATGAAATGCAGAGCATTTACAATGATATTGTGTAGTTTTTTTGTTTGTTTGTTTGTTTGTTTTTTAAATACCCTGTGCTAGGCATCAAAGGCCTCTTTGGGGGGTGGGACACCACCATCAGTTTTCTCTGTGTATTTACACTTTTTTCTTCATTCACCGGTGCAAGGAGTCAAGGATGTCGGGTAGGGGTAGGGATTTTTTGGGGAGGGAACATAGGCGCAAGTGCAATGTCGGTAAAGGGGTCATGTGCAGTCCCCCAGGAGGTTAGGTTGCCAGACACCTCCTTGGTGCAGGTCAGAGACCCTCCTGACGCAGGTGAAAGGAAAGTTCCCCAGGCGGGGATCGAACCTGGGGCCTTTCACTCAGCAAGCCGTGACGTTACCATCTCGGCCACCACACTTCCCCGATATTGTGTAGTTACTTATAGTTATAACTGATCACATGTGACCAAACACATAGTGTCAGTCCTGTTTTTAAACGAGTTTACCAGAATGAATTATAGCCTGAGATTTACCAACACATCATGAATAAAATGTAATTTTCCTGTTGTTCAGTTTTCCTATAAATATTGCTGAACACCAACAGCAATAGGCTACTCTTATTAAGTCTCCTTACCATCAAGCAGTATGAACAGTTTTACAGAGTAAAATGAAAACGTAAAACATTATTTGAGGGAAATGGGACAGACGTAATATTTTTGTAGACATCATATTTGACAATGTCACCACTCTCACTCCTCCTCTATTTCCGGATTTTCCAACCTAAAAATTTGGCTCCTAATAACGTGTATGGGACTCAGTCATTACCCCTAGTGGTGGCCAAATGTTAACATGTTTAAAAATACGAGGGCGTTCAGAAAGTCTTTGCACTTTATTTTTTTGCCACAAATACAAGGCCCTTGCTGGTCGGCAGATAGGCACACATTATTGATAGAACTCTCCTGGAGCCGAAGGCACTGGCATCATAGATATGTCAACCTCTCCAGGACCTCCAAGAACCACTTTTTGGTGATGCGGTGCACACCACTCCCGGACAACTGCTCACAGTCAACAACTGTCAACAATGTCCTCGAAATGGCGTCGGCGAAGGGTTTTTTCATGGATCCAGGTTTGGATGCTTCCACACCCGCCATACTCCCCGGGCTTGGCCCCCAGTGACTTTGCACCTGTTTGGACCCATGAAAAAACCTATTTGCCAATGCCATTTCAAGGACATTGTTGAACAGGAAGCAGTTGTCCAGGATTGGGTGAGCAGCACCTCCAAAACTTGGTTCCAGAAGAGCCTGGAGAGGTTGACATACCTATGATGCCAGTGCATTCGACTCCAGGAGGGTTCTATCGATAATGTGTGCCTCTCTGCCGACCTGCAGGAGCCCCTGTACAGGGTGTCCCTAAATGATTGTCAACTTTTGAAAGTTGCTTAATTTCTATTAGATGAGGTGTGCAATGACAACACATACATAGAACGAAAGACCACATTTGGGAGTTTTTATTGCACACTGAAAAGTTGGTTCCGCACTTTGACGCGAGGCACACAGGGCCACTCCACAAAATGGTGTCTCTCGAACAGAAAACGTTCAGTGTCCTGCAGTTTGCAAAGCTTGGTTCGGTAGTTACTGTTCAGCAGTCCTTCCGACAACAGTACGGACGACGTTACGCGCCTCCCTACAATAATTCAACGGTGGTTCCAGAAGTTTCAGACGACGGGATGCCTTTGCAAGGGCAAGGATCGGCGGATCGGACATGCCGGTCAGCAAGATCAGGTTTTTCTCCAGTGGCCGCCAAGTGCTCCCGACCTCACCCCATGTGCCTTTTTCCTCTGGGGGTATATGTAAAGGACCAGGTCTTCGTACCACGGCTACCTACCAGCCTGTGTGAGTTGAAACGCAGGATTGTTGCTGCTTTGGAATCAATCACACCAGACATGCTGGCCTGTGTAGAGAATTGGACTATCATGTCGTGTGACAAAAGGTGCTCATATTGAGCACTTGTAGTGTGTGCAATAAAAACTCCCAAATGTGCTCTTTCGTTCTATGTCTGTCTTGTCATTGCACACCGCAACTAATAGAAATTAAACAACTTTCAAATGTTGACAATCATTTAGGGACACCCTGTATTTGTGGCAAAAATATAAAGTGGAAAGTCTTCTGAAATCCTCTCGTACATCCCTGATTCCGGTATTCGGTTGTAAATTTGACACGTGACAGACACACAGAATGTTTTTTAAAGCCATCGGTCAGTGCTGTTTTTGACTTCCCCTTCTCTGCCACATGAAATATACACTGTACTCTCAATTACCCTCCTGCGGATTATCCGTGCAATGCCAAACCAAAGGACAATAAATAAAGTGTCTGAAAAAATATCAATATTTCTCGCCAAGAAATATAGCATACTTTTTTCCACAAGACAAACTAAAAATGGGTCGGATGTTTCATTGTTTTTATTAAACCTTCAGCCACAAATTAAGGTTAATTTAATTAAGGTTAAGTCCTTGAAGAATGCGTATTATACGCAAAAGGATGGTAAAATGCGCCAAAATTCATTTCCACCTCAACAGATGGTCATGCTACGTAAAGGAGGGGTGGTTTGACCACCATACCACCGTGGCCATAGCGGGAAATAAAATGAGAAAAGGTGGTTTCCCTGAGTAACCACTTTGGCTGAAAGGGTTAAAGCAGCTTACAGTATGGACAATAGTTCATGTAAAATATCTGAAAAGCTCACTTTTATGGTATCTAAAACTATTCCCTGATTATCTGTGTCTTTCGATTATCTGGCGACACCCATGCAGTCATTAGCCCGGATAATCGGGAGTACAGTGTAGCTAGTCAAAATAATTGAGACCCTCAAGAAAATCTTAATTTTCACCACTTCTCTTCCAACAACTCACCTGCTTTGATTATTCTGTTCCTCCTTAGCTAATTGCTTCCCTGACAAAGGCTGACTAGCTGCAGACTTTTCAAGACTGGCTGTGGATCCAGCACTGTTGGGCTCTTCTAGTACCGAGTCATCCAAAAGGTGGCGAGGCTTATCCATGATACTTCCATTAAATAATGAGCATGCTGAATGTGTTGAGGTGTTTAGGCCATTATGCTTCTGTGAGGGATGTGGCCAAAATATACTGCAATTGAAATGAACTTCATAAGCTTATTGTTACCTTACATGACTTTCATTCGCTATTTTTTAAAAAAAGCTGTGACTCACCTGTTCCTTGTAACTAATTCACTACCATGTCACAGAAAAGGAACTGTGATAATATTATTGTTTCTCTGTCCAAGTTCTAGATATTGTAGCAGCACTTTGAGCTTGCCACGAGTTGTGGTTGCAGGGATATCAGGCCAGGTGATTGGAAGACAAGGAATAACCCATGTATTCAATGTCAGAGCCAACTGTCAACTGTTTGTTTACTACTTGACATGACGACATGGGGAAAGGTCATTGCTATGTTTCAATATACAGGGTGGTCCAACAAGTGTCATTTTATAACGGCTATTAATAGAAGTGCTTTACGCTTATCGTAGCAGCCACGTGTAAAATGGCCCACTTCGGCGCCATTGAAAATATTAGCTGTGTTTTGTTTGCAGGCTTCCCCTTTGCATTACAGGTCCATGGTCCATCTGGTGCCTTGGACGTCACCTATTTCACCCAGGCGCATCGCAGGTCATGTGTGCACCTCCTTTTTTCCAGGTCAACCCAGCAGCAGGGTTGATTGCATGCGTGCTGCTATTGGCAGCTAATATTTTCGATGGCGCCGAAGTAGGACATTTTACACGTCGCTGCTACGTCATCGCAAAATCACAGCTATTAATCGCCGTTATAAAACGACACTTGAAGTTGGACGACCCTGTATACAAAATTATCACATATATATTGCAGCATGATGGTATAAAACAGCATTGAGCCGAGGGCCAGTATAATACAAGGAAGCCGGCCAGTATAAAATGGGATAACTACTGTGATTTCCTCCTTTGCCTCAAAATTATCCAAAATAAATTAATAAGCAACAAGGCCCCATAATGGCTTTATTGCTTCACATGCAACAAAATTCTGCAATTTTTTGCAGCTCTTGTATGATTGACATGGCTTTAACCACCATAAAGGTTAAAGCAGCCATCCTTCAAGAACCAGACAAATCATTAAATCATGCTGGTTTAAATGGGACTAGGCTGCAATAACATCAGCACAAGATTTTGGGTATGAGCTCTAAATTATAGCTTGTGAGTAGGATGTTTTTACCTCCCCAAATTGATATGCTACCCAAATAACCATTTAATTTTTTTTAACTCATCATTTTTACGGGTATGTTGATCAATCAATGTGCTACTAAGATTGTGCAGCCACCAACATGATGTTCATGACACCATGTTGACTGACTACACCTTATAGAACAGGGTCTTTATCATGAAAACTGCAAAGTGATTTACAAGATAATGCCAATAAATTCATGACTGGGGGACACAGTTGAGAGGGGATCAATTATCTGCTTTAGGTTATTCTCCAACTCAACGTTTCTACTTGACTTATTTTTTGGAGGCATAATCTACAGAATCCTTGCTTTGTACTGGCATATCCCATCTTATATTGGTATGCATTTTCTAGCATTTGATCATCCCTGATTTTACCACCATACAGCTTTATACTTGGTAAAACAGCTATTTGTTTTTCATGGAGTGGTCCCTACCTTTGTCATCATCCTCGTGATCTTTAATACAGCAATTATTGCATGGTAACTGATATGCGAAAAATATGCGAAAATTACCTCCCCTCCCCCCTGCCTCGCCCTGTAAGGGACAAATTTGAAGGTGCTACGGGCCAAATCCATCTATTTGGTCCAAAGACCAAACGTGCAAAATCTCTTGCTTGAATCATCAATGCGGTATTCTTCCCACATTTTCATCGTACCACGGGCACTATAAGGGCCTTTGGTGAGTTACAGTGGTAGTGAAGAGAACATTGTGGTAACAAGTACTATCAGTCCACCAAGAATTGTCGCAGCGGCAGCGCATGAACTACAGTTGCGGACACTTCCGGGGGGAGAAGTCAATGGAGAAGTGCTCGTAGACTGTAGTTCGTGCGCTGCTGCTGCGACAATTCTTGGTGGACTGATAGTAGTGTACAATGGTAGATCAATATGAGACTTTTATCCTATCTTGCGACAAGTTTCACACCTTGCTATGAACCAGAAGGAAAACTCTAAGGCATACTCTTTTTTGCCTTCAAAATTTATCCACATACGATCGTGTACTTAAAAATCGTATAAACCATGAGTCACCAGTGCACATGGCATGTATAGATCACTGATGTGCTTAATTTTTTACAGCACCAAAAATGAAACACTTAAATCCTTGGATCCAATCAAAGCATACATTGTAAGAATGCCAGGCAAAATCCCAAGCAATAAAATTATATTAAATGAAATAAAATATTTGCATTCAAAGCAGGAGAATTCATGCCAGGCAAAATTATTGAAAAACTGTTCACCTGTTCCTGTGGAATCAAATTTTCCACACACTTTATAATGTTATCACCTACAAAACAAGTTGTGGACCTCCTTCATGTCATTGCCTTCAACATCATCCAACACATTAAAAATAACCTCCTGACACGGCACCTGAGACTGTTACCTCTTTCTGCCTAGTGCCTCACCATCAACAACGTTAACTTAAACTTAATTCTGTTTATATACAGTAGGGTATGAGGTAATGTGGCATTACCTACACATAGTAGTGGGTACTCAGAGCAGCACGAGAATAATAAGACACAAATTCCATGAACGAAACCAATAAGTATGGAGTACATATTCCATTAATACTTGGTCATCGAAAAAGAATGTCCCATTTTTCAAACCCTATAACTCGAAAACTTGTAGACATATCTATATGATTTAAGTTTTGAAATGTTAAGATATGTCTGAAGGTTTGGTCTTACAATAGTTTGTTTCAATATGAGCTCCATTTGTCTCTCAAAAAATGTAAATAAGGTAATTGGTGTCGTGCCTAACCCGCTCAGACATGTCTATCGTCAACTTTGAAATCTTTTCCCATAGGTGCTGGAGATGCCAAATCTGTTCACCATACATGCATCTCCACAAAAAAGTCAATTGGGGTAAAATCTGGGCTTCTGGAGGGGATAGGCATTGGTAAACTTCTCATTGAAGACTTCTCACACTGGTAGGCTGAACAAATGAATATTTTCTACGGCAGGTTTATTTCATGGATGAGGTGACTTTTTTATTTGAATCATCAAGAACAATGTCTGTGGTGTAAATATCAGAGATATCCAGCACATACGGGACAGGATTGCAACGGTAACTGCAAATGTCATTGAGCCGGTTGGGCCCGAAAGATATACTGCCTTTTTTATCTGCCAAGCAACAAATGAAGCACATATCGAAACAAACTAAGCTGAAACCAAAACTTTAGACCTTCCTCAGTATTTCAAAACTTAAATCATTCACATATGGCTGCAAGTTTTCTAGTTATAGGGTTTTTTTAGTGGGACATTCTTTTCCAATGACCCTGTATTTAATGTCACACTGACCACTGGCTCATGTATGATTCTAGCACAATAACATGCAAAAAAAATTATTACAAATGATGTATTGGGAATTGCTTTCTTGCACTATATGTGGTTCTCTATCAAATAGAAAATTTGCATCAACACTGAATTAAAACAGGTCTTGATTCTACGTATATAACTCCTGCCAATTCTCTTTGCTCAAAAAAAACCCTGCAATACTTTCTGGCAGAAAAAGACAAGCTTGTGAAAAAAAAAAATCAGCAGTCAATGAATTGTCTAAATATTGATACATAAGTGACTGCATTATCAAAACCACCACACAAGTTGCAATGTCAATGATTAGAGAATGGCTGAACAAATCATTCAGAACGGCAATGAGGCGAGTCAGTGCGGGGTAGTCACAAGGATGTCATAGGTATTCTGGATCCAAATTAAGGCAGATCCCACCCACTACCTTACCTGAAATCCACCCACTCTGGAAAACCCAACATGATAACCCAGTCCCCTGCAACTACCTATCTAGCCATATGTGGAAGGCTGTACGCTTAGCGAGTCCCCTATCCCCGGATGTGGAGCCCTGTACCAAATTGCATTCAGGTGGACGACTTCTGAACCATACTGCACTTATCTAAGGAGTCAAATCCCATTCAGTTCCAGTTTGCTAATACACAGCGACAGCCACCAGAATGCGATTTGGACCGGTCCAAATCGCATTCGGGTGGCTGGTACTCTGGATCTGCAAACAAGGGCTGAATGGGAATTCACAATTAGGTAGGTTCAGTACGGTTCAGAAGTCATCCACCCGAATGCGATTTGGTACAGGGCTCCACATCCAGGTATGAGGGACTCCACATCCGGGGATAGGGGACTTGCTAAGTGCACGCAAAAAGATAGGGAGTTGTGGGGGGCTGTGATAACCTAAGGGGAAACATGCTCACCTATGGATGTGGAGATGTCCTACCTTGCATGTGATAATTTCCAAGGTACCTCATGTTAAATGTGGTCAAATGCATGGCATGACAACTGGTCTTGGCAAACCAACTGAAGAGTCCAGGGGAAAAAGGGGGAATGTCAAATTCCATTGGGGTTTCTGTCAAGTGCACAGTGTAATAGTAGCGTAGGTGACACTTATACCTGGAGGATTTCCATGGGTACAAGGGAGACAGTTGCATATAATGACGTGAAGATATCCCTATTATTCTTTAGACACGTGAAGAAATAAAGCAATTTCTTCGATTTTTCATGAACATTTTTTGTGTGACATTTCCCCATTTTCCCCTGGACTCTTCAACTGGATTGTCTGGACAGGATGATATTCAGATAAGGCAGAGGGTGGCCTTTTAAAGATGGATCCATAATATGCAGCTCAATTTTCCATTCGTATTTTCATATTAGAAAAACCTCACTACATTCCACAAGAGGAGTAACTAATACTTGCTCTGATCTGAAAATATTGGGACACCCCCAAAAAATGGAGTGGTGGGGTTA
>JYFJ02006028.1:0-21490 GCA_000934665.2 Catajapyx aquilonaris
AAACGAAACCCTACATAAATTAGTCAAAAAAGTAACTACATCACCCCCGCCACACCTCACCATTTCCGAAGAAATAGCATCAACCCCAGGGGATTTAGGTATGATAGTGACAAAATATAATATTACATCTAGCTCTACCTGCATACAGCTGGGAATGTCAAGCATTATTATTATTATTAGCGATGACTATTACATGTACGTAGATCTGCATTCAATAGCACAGGCAGTTTATTTTTCCACATTTCCAGCATAAAGCTGGGAATGTCAAGCTTTACTGTTCTTATTAACCACCATTAATGCTTAAAACAGCTGAATTCAATAGGAGGAATATTCATTATGGAAATGAGTTACATCCTAAACCGCCTACCATTATCGAGACTTATTTTGTCACCATTACGACGTAGGGCAAGTTCAGACAAGCAAGCTCACCTTATGCATTTTCAGAAGGTGAATACCAAAAACACATGTACAGTACATCTCTGTATCTGCACGTACCTGAGTGCTGATCTGAAAATAAACATGATTAAACACAGGAAGTACAATACACACTTGGTATCGACCTGAAAACATCCAGGTCACGCGCCTATCTCAATGCATAATTATTCTCTCTTATGCTCAATTTGAAAGCAATCGCATGCTTTCTGCCACGCAAAATAAATTCTACAAAAATTCAGTAAGTATGACATCGTCAGCTTTCAGGCAATATTATTGCGTGTACCTTTACTGCAACGCGGTGCAAAAATTCAATTTACTGCCCATGCGTACATGCTCGGTCTAAAGAGTGTAGATAACTGGTGCAGTAATATTTCATGTCATTCAAAACATTAGCCTGCTTATAAAACTCTGGCTCATTCTGATTGGCTCAGCAGCATCTACTCGTAAAGTCTGAGTGAAGTTTTTTTTTTTAAATTAAATATCTCACAATATAAGTTCGGGAGTCTCGTATCGCAATTACTATATAGCATCACATGTATGGTATCGCAGTGTCGTCCGCTACCTGATCTTAAGCTCACGTGAGCATTTCCTTCCACGGTCGCATTTTCATCGTCGCCGGCACGTCGCCGGTAGAATAAGCTCAAGTGGTCCACAAAAGATTCGGGTTGAAAAGGACATCCTGGGCAACAGTGGTCGGGGTCATCGTACAGCACCTTTGAATCCACCCTCGCACCCTGCCTTATATCCGGATGCCTTTTTCGAACCCTTCTCACCTTCTGACCTTCGAAGCATCGATAACCATGGGACACGATGAGCACTCAGGACATACAATGAGAGACGTCGGGTGTACGCACCCTGAGACATTATATGCCAAGTTAAGGCTATAATGAGACATGTTCGTGGGATATGTGACACCCAGACGAGACACTGTATTCCGTCGCAACTCATCGCGTGACCACATGGTTAGAGTTTAATGACGTGTTCTGTCCATCGGTGGTCGTGCGGTACAGGGTGCGCCTACTCGGGACCCGGTCGAAGGTCATCCCAATGAGAAGCCAAAAGCACTAGTTTTGTCATCCCATAAAAGACAGACTCGCACGGGCCCTTTGGGCACACCCTGTACTCTGGTGCCCATGAGGTCAAGTGTGGCAGCAGAGATGTGGACCGGACACTGACTCTACAGCTACAGGGGCCAACTAAGCCCCGGGGCAAACCGGCCCCACAAGAGAAAACACTGGACTCGACCGACACCGCCTGGAGAGTGTCTGCAAACATAGCCCGATGCCGTGTAGGATGAAAAGGGAATAAGCCACACAACAAACTTGTTTCAACAGGACTGCATAAAAAAGCACTGAGTAAAATATCAAGTGATTATTAACATTCATGTTACCCCGGAAGAAAAAGAGCTTTATCAGTGCAGAATCATCCCAAAATGAACGTTGTAATGGAGCAGATGAAACAGGCTACTTGACGCACGCATGCACCTGTACACTGCCACCTGTAAATGACGAGTAAAAAGTACGCGTTTGCCACTAGCAGGCCACTAGCTCAAAATTCTGAACATTTTTACTGAATAATAAATGTACTAAATCACGAATCTAGTTAGGCAAAATGTGCCATGTGCTTGTTATTTTAACCAGCAGGTGCATCACCATCTCACCAGCCACTGATTACAACAATGTGTGGCCAGGTGCCTGACCAACAATGTCGCATAAGCTGCTTATGTCATCTAAGTTGTTATCAGCAACTCCAGCATCACACCCATTATTCTTATGATAATGCCAATTAATTCGTGCTATATAAGTAACATGCTACAAATAACATGCATAAATAACATGCAACTGGGCCCAGGGGGGGTGTGAAAGCTGCAGGTAGTAGTTTGGAGTGAAGGTAAAGAATGAGGAGACGGGAAAGACGATACATCTAACAATGATCATGACACCACGGCCAGCCTCTTCCATGCTCTTCTGTTCCGAAACCTGACATATCTGAAAATAATCATACTGGATGATGTTAGTGGTGGCGCCATACCTAATTGGCAATATCAGAAGACATGAACGATCAACTGGAGTAACCAAAAAAAAAATGCAATAGTAATCGGCACCTCTGGAGTTCTGTGAGAGCAATGACCACAACATACCGGTATGGCTCGCATTATGGCAATGCCGAAATAAAAGTGAAATGTGAAATTAACTATCAGTTGACAAACATTAAGGATTGACCCCTTACCACCGATCTTGTCAGATAAAATTGTACAAAAAAAAACACTAGTGGCACAGTGTCAAGCAAATTACCTAATTTCACCACACATTTTCAAATGGTTGGTGCTACAAAATGCAATGTAGTGCAGAGTCGCTCAATTACCTGCCCCATCAGTGCACTTCCCCATTAAACATACCACCTATACCTTGTTAAGTGAAAAGCAAGTTTGTGTTTGGGTAAGGAACTTTCAGGTGAGCGTATTACCAGGCTTATAACGCAAGTCGAAACCGGGCAGCAAGCCTAATGGCGCATGACATCTGAAACAAGGAAAAGGAAAAAAATTAGAATAATTTTTTACGCATCATCATGACAACAGTCGTGGTAGAAGTTAACACTTAACTAGTGACCTGGAAAATCATAACACTCACGGTGACCTGGGGTCGTTTAAGACCCCAGGGGATTTTAAGTATAAATTGCCTTTAATGATAAATATTGCTTTTTAATTCTTTTACACAACACCTGCAACTGTTTTCTACAATTTGATTTAATTTCCAACTCTCTGGCTGCCGTAGAACGGAATTTAAAAAATCACATACCTAACCATGCAATATTTTCAGATTTTACCATGACGAATCTAGATTTTCTAAGTCACTGGTGACCTGGGGTCTTTTAATAATAATAATAATAATAATAATAATAATAATAATAATAATAATAATAATAATAATAATGGATACCCCGTGATAGGCCTTGGGCCTCTTAGGGGATCTTCTTTTCGTGAACCGGCTTTAATCATTGCCTGCGTGTGATGGATTTTGATTGCGGGAGGAAACGGGAGAACCCCGACAAAACCCACGCGAACACGGAGAGAACCCATCGAAACTCTATCCACATAAGTATCCTCTGCGCGACCCGGGGATCGAACTCGGGACCTTAGAGGTAGAAGGCTGTGGCGCTAACCACTCCGCCACCGTGTCGCCCTGGGGTCTTTTAAGACCCCAGCTATTTTCCAGCTCTAATTTTTCCGATCACACCTGTAATATATATATCTGTCTGTCCAGCTCGGATGTGCAGCTAGGATATAGTAGACTCGGATATAGTAGACACCTCGGATATAGTAGACACATCATTGGCCACGCCCCCTGGCAGGCCCCTGACTTCCGCAATTCTTGCTCACACCAATGTGTGCAATGTCTACTATGGCCGAGGTGGCGTGTGACCAATGTGTCTACTACATCCGAGTGTACTATATCCGAGGTGTCTACTATATCTGAGGGACCAATGTGTCTACTATATCCGAGTGCATAGGCTACTATATCCGAGTCTATTATATCCGATGTGTCTGCTATATCCGAGGTGGACAGGCAGACAGAGAAACGTTTTTTAAAATATGTAGATGTATTGATACCTTTCTCCGGATCATATTTTTCTAATTCCTGAAATGTTACTCAACTGGTGACACCTCGGTGGGTAATTAATTGATTTTAGCGGTTTTGTGTGACTTAATTTAAAAAAAAATCGAATATATGCAGGTCACCAGTTAAGTGTTAATATTACTGCATATTTCACTTACCAGCATTTTTCCACAAGGGAGAAAGCTTTCACTTGCTTCCAGTGAGTAAAAAAGCGCCTTACAAAAACAACCCACATTGAACAAGCTGTCATTGTCAACCCGTAGCCCAAAATAAAAGCACATCCGGAAACGTGTTGCATCGTGTGATGCCCCCGTCCGGATCAAGGTCGACCTCCCCCGCGCATCAGATTTATTTCCTTGCGACTCCCTAAAATCCCTCCCCAAATCGAAGTTGCAAAAACGAGCATGTTCACACCTGCCCCCATTTTACCAGAATTAACACTACGCGGAAGGAAACAGACACTGGGGAGGGCAACCTGAGTCACTTGACGACTGTTACAATCGACTCTAATGTGTCGGAATCCCATACTTTATTGAACCACCCTTGTACTGTACCCGTGGGCGTATTGGGTCATACACGCTACTGCCCCGTTTTACCAACCTTTTAAAGCCGCCATCAGGTAAAAGCTATGTTGGCTGCGGGTCAGCTTTCTGCTCTCTCAAAGGTATAAAAGCTAAACTGCAGCCGTTCGAAGTCTACATGTTTGGAGCGGAAAATGCGCGGCAAAATGTCGGCCATCTTGTGCTGATCGGCGCCATCTTGCGTGGCACTCTAGCCTCGCACGGGGTCCACATTTCCTCCCCCCTTCACTTTTTGGCGCCAAAAACTTGCTGTGCCGTCACACTTGTCGTATAACCTCCCGACAATCCCTACTCTCTCAACAACCCCCAACTGCCCAAGCTCAAGCCCACACTTGGCCCCGGGACATGCCCCGGGCATTGAACCTGCCTGCTACACCAACAAAGGCACGGCGGCACAACCGTGCACCCTAGTCTGCACTGCGAATAAAAAAGGCGGTCATGACCTCCTTACCCACGGTTGGCCCTCGGTGGTGGTCACCCGTCGACCTGCTGGTGGCGACTACAACTGCCCGCTGCAGAGCTGCGGCTGAGGGCGGCCCGGGGTCAGTGAACCACCCCACTGAGCGACGGTCATTGACCTACACGAAAGGCGTCCCTGAGGTGCGTCCGATCCGCTCCAGACGCAGCAACAAAAAGAAAAGCCAGAATATTCCACCCGGAATAATCGATCCTATAGGAGGTGACTGGCGCTGATTGGCTGGACCTACCCAATCAGGATTTGTGGCGCCAAATTATGGCCATCTTGGGTCCCAATTTTGCATGGATCCCAGATGGATCCACTGTCTTTTAACCCCACTCAACGTGCACGGAAATTTCAGCATTAAAATTATTCCTATTCTTGTGTGGTGTGCCTTTGTAAAAGAAATTATTACGGACAGTACCTGTAGGCTAGCGGTTATTTTTGGGGGGGAACTAAGCTGCTTTATGTGCAATCTGTTATTTTGTAGCACGGTAGTATACCGTGTATCATAATAATATATAATTGGCTTGAGACTGTGCCTCTCTTTGTCCGGGGTGAGTCATAGTAGCATGTAGTCCCACTACCCCTGGCACGACCCTGAGAGTGGCAGCCATGTGCAGAGAGGGGGGAAATGCGCCATTTATGTGAGGGATATGGTACTACACCAAGAGCTCTTGGTACTACATAATCAGTCGGAGGACCTGGGTAGTTTTGACAAAGCGGTTCCAGTAGTAGTAGTAGTAGTAGTAGTAGTAGTAGTAGTAGTAGTAGTCCAGGGAAGACTAGCACAATTAGCTGATTCTTTTTTAACTTGTCAGACACCGTGTCAGACCGACATGAAAACTACTGTACGTCTGTACCGGTACTGCTAAAGTGCGGTGAAACTACTGACTACTGTGTATATGTTATTGTTTGCATCTTTGCACAGCAAGAAGTCGACGAGAAAGTTACTGGAAGCGAGGCAGAACATGTGGAAGTCCGGTACGCCAGAAAACTGGAGTATCGCTGTGAAGGTGTGGCTTTGTTGCATCGGTACCGGGCGTATCGTAACAGCAGCGTGTAAATATATTATATCTTTTTTTTCCGCAAGATGTGTTTGCCACGGGCATAGCATCCTGCATGGACAGCTTCAAAAGCGCTTACGAAAAGTGCGCCGCTAAGTTCACAGCCTTCAAGCCCATCATGTGCTGGCCCATGAAGGTGAATCACCTCTGCAACTTTTTCGGAGGTAACTTATAATAGTTGCTCACTAACGCAACTTTTGTCTTAATCATTATACATCGGGCATATATCCAGGAGGCGGTGCCAGTGGGATTTGCAACTCGGAGGACGCGGTGAAAAAGGGTCTCGGGAACAACTACATGTCCTCCAAGACAATCGCGCAGGACCTGATGAACAACACCTTCCGTGGTACCCTGCAGTACCAGCTGGCTGAGCTGCCTTCGTTGGTACATATACAGTTTCTTCCAGGACCTGAAGCTCAAAATAGCCTCCAAGAGAGGCGCCTCTCTTATTATTGGAGGCTATGTTGAGCTTCAGGTCTCCTACCGTACACCTGCACGTCAATCGACACAATGCAATGCAGCGAATGACTCCGATGATTCTTATCGTATAGGAACTGGAGGAGGCTGAAAACGCGAAGTATCAACTAGAGTCGCAGGTACAGGGTATGTCCGCAGGTATCGGGTTCATGCTGACGGCCATCAGGACGTTTCTGGTCTTCGCATACATACGGATGCTCATCAGGTACAGCGCTACAGTTATCCGTGACTTGAGTGTACACTTGACACTTTTTGTGTGTGTCCACCAGTGCTCTGGGGTACCTGCGCCAGTACCGGCAGGACATAAACTTCAACAACCAGTACATAACGTCGTACTTCATCCTACTGGACGAACGCCGTCGGAAACTGGGCAAGACGTACCTGATGCCGCTAAAGAGGTTTGAGCGAGGCATGTTCATCCATCCTTCGTCGCTCAAGATATCCAAGCTGGAAAAGCAGCCTTTTGTAAGTTGCATGGGTTCAAACACACGCTGAGTTACGAATAATGCAGTTGGTTACAGTTGGCCAACAAGCTGGTGATCGTCGCTGAGATGATAGCGGTGTACTGCATGTTCACGTTTGACTACCTCATCTACTTTGCCCTCGACTTGATTCGGAGGCACTCGCTTGTAGGATTCCAGCAGACAGGTCAGTCGGCGCAGAACTAGCAACTGCAGGGTGAGAGACGCTTTCTTTGATCACAGGGGTGGTCAAGCTGGAAGTGGAGGTGAGAGGCAACGGCATGATTGCCCAGATGGTGAGGACCATCCTGCAAGATGTCAGCGTCGAGCAGTATGTGGACAACAAGGCATCCACAGAACCGTGCTTGCCGTCACCAAAAGAGATTCCTAGGGAGATGCTGACAGAGGTGACGCTGATGTACGCTGTGGTCTGGGGATTCGTGTTTGTGCAAGGATACGTCACGAGAGCCAGGCGAGTCATCTGCGCCTGGTATTACCCGCAGGTACAAAGTGCATGCAAAGATCCTTGATTCACAAAAGCACTAACATAAAAAGCGTATGACTTCCAGAGAGAGAAAGTGCGTGTCCTGCACTTCTACAACGTCATGCTTAAAAGGAGGCGAAAGTACTTGCAGTACTTGAAGGAGACCATTTCCAGTATAGCGGAAAAGAAGGCAATGGATGTAAGTGTGGACATGTAACTACTATTACAAATGTTACCATATTGCACCTAAGCAATTGTAAGTCTGCTTGTATGCAACTAGATTCAACATAACACCTGGCTGAACCTGCGCATCAGCTACCCTTCCTCTTTTGGATGGCTCAAAGTGTTTCCCTGCGGACGCCATTCCTGCCTGGTGTGCGATGCTCTGGAAAAGAGCGACTTTACCCAATGCGGCAACCCCGACTGCATGTTCTGGTACTGCCTGAAGTGCTGGCAAGACCTCGGCAAAACATGCTACGCTTGCAGCCAGCAGATTACAGAGGATAAAGACGTGCTATGACAAGTGCGGATAGTTTTATAAAATTTTATTACTTGCCGGAGTTTGATAAATAGGGGATCGTGGTCAGCTGCCAATGTTAGTTGCCGCTAGAAGTTTCCAAACCGTGAAAATGGTTAGTGGGGTACAACGTGTGGCTTACTCATCCACATCTGCAGTCATTATTTCCAGTGGTTTCTTGTCCTTCACCTTCTGCATATATGCCACTGAATCAAATATTTCCGGTGTCTAGAAAAGGAACATACAGCATCTGTGAGATACACATCACTTTTGTAAATTACAACCATGCCACGAGCATTGTGAGTTGCAGGGAAAACACAACACGCACAAATGTTAAAGTCTTTATTGGTGGCTCAACCTTTCTCCAAGTACAAATATACAAACCCGCATCCCATTATGGTTTCACAAATTAAAGCTATAATCATGGATGGAAGCCATAACCCTGAATGGAAGCCACAAACAAAAAGAAAATAATAAATAGATTTTTAACTCAACAAGAACTGCGTCCTCTCAGTCTTTTTTTTTTCATACTTGAGGTTAGGTATAAAAGTACTCATTATAAAAAAATAAAAAAAGGCAGAAGCAAAAATGCATAGCAACGACGGCTCATAAATTGCAAGATGCCGCAAACGAAGAGACAGGGACATCATTAAAGCGTGGCCAGTCGTTTTATTTGGGGATCAGGGTGGGAGAGGGATGGAAAGCACGGAGTATGACAGTGTAACCATATATGAGAATCAATATCCAAATACGTATAATATTCAAGCCATCTTGTAAAAGTTCCTGAAACAATACTTATGTAACGAGAGAGGAATATCACTGATAAATATCTTACAATGCATTTAAAGCATTCAACAGCACCAATTTGACTAATTTAATACTTGCACCTCACAAAACGATATGAGATTTCACTTCAACAAGGGGGAGTAGATATGTCCAATATGCATAGATAAAAATCTTATTGCATTACGGGTGCATTATTTTGGTAGTTTGCTCGAGTGATTGACAAATTAGCTCGTCAAGTCATGGGTGATAAAACCCGCTACTCAAATACGCTACCAGCAGTTGACAGCCGCAGCAAAGGGTTTGCTGTCCAGTTGGCGTCAACTACATGGGCGGTACAAGCTGCATTCGATGAAAATGAGCCAATCAACTATAAGTGGACATGATTACATGCAAGTCCAGAAACAAAATGTTATCAATATTCTGAAAATTGTCTCAAGTCTTGAACACACTCAAAGTATCATCATCACCTCCCTTCTCTCTTTTCCCACCCCACTCCTCTATCCCATTCATCTGATTGTCAAAAAATGTGGTCCTGTCCATACCATACATGCCTAGATTTGTACCATGTTTTTTCCTGGACTTGTTTGTAACCAAGTCCAAATCAGGTTGACTGGCTTACTTTTATCAGTAACTCTAACCCGATCCGTGTCAAGGGACGTTTAAGCAAATAAATTCCAGTCGGCTTTGGATGGAAGAGACTTCAAGGTACCACGGAAATCATTATCCTATAACCGAGGTTTCCTGTATCTAAATACACAGGCCATATACGGAAGTAAGGTGGGACCAGCCTTTCAAGTTGGCGACAACTGAGGCTCTTATATCCAAAGTCGACTGTATTTGGCAGTGACAAGTAACGTCATGTACATATAGCCCCTTAATTAATAGCACATATCCAGAAGACTGTCAGAAATAAAATAAAAAGTGGTCCATTCAAACTATCTAAATGGCATGTCAAACCATCGGGAATCATCACAATCGGTCGTGAACCCCCAACCTGTCCTTAATTCAAGAACACTCTCTTTTACAGCAACAGAATGATTGGTGCTGATTATTCTGTAGAACTGTACACTAAATCTATGCTTTAGAACTAGATCATCAATTGCACATAATTCGTTTCAAAATCCAAGTCTAACATATAATATAGCGATATAATTCCAAATAAATATTTTCAAACAAAAAACATGTTTTCTTGCAAATAAAGAAATTTTCAGTCATCAAAAGTTCATAAAGCGATGGAAGCACCAAAGGGCGTACTCGGCAAGCCAAAACTAGCCTAACCTTCAAGTTCATGCAAGCTGCATCAGGTAATATTTTTCCGAGCAGTGCCATCAAGATTAAAAAATGTAGAAAAAAGTATATAGAAAATAATATACGGTATAGAAAAAAAAAGGTAGAAGGGGGAGGGGGTGTGCTCCATGCATTTGGAAATGTCATGTTATTGCTTAAATTCAGGAAAAGCCTGAGAGGTGAGTGGGAGGAACACACTGCGGCAAACTCGCTCCCCAAAATGCAATCCTTTTCCTCCTCCCTATTCAGTTGCAGGCTCATCCAACAGCATGTACCTTCTGGACTATCGCAGGTGCCTCCCTGCAAATTCGGTCCCAATCCTTTGGCAGCTTCTTGCAGCAAGGGGAGTTGGAAAACGTAATCAGTGATTCCCTGGTGTACACCAGGCAGGCAGTGGCAGCCCTCTCCTTCGGTGGAGACTCGCTGACAGTAGGCATGACACGCCCTGTGCCACCAATCTTCTTCGTCAAGGGAGCAGCAGCTGCAAACTGTTCCGCATCACCTCGCCCGTCATGCTTCACTGGACGGGAGAAGGCAAATGGAGGGAGTGTCGGCTGCTGCATTGGTGGTGGGCTGAAAAGGGAAATTGATTTGAAAATACATCACAAACTCGCCTAACTATCACATAGAAGGGCAAACAATATAACCAATGAATTTTTGCGTACGTAGCAGATATTTTCAGAGGGAGCTAATCTCCATGGTATTCCAGCTATGATGTAATGGATTCAGCGAAATCCTCCACTTCGCAAGAGCCTGTGATACCCTCCTTCAGTGCTACACATGCAGTTGCAGTCAAATGTTATAATGGCCTTCCTTGTAATGTAAGCAAAATTTACAAGCCATATACAGTGTCAGTTAGTAGCATTCTCTCTACTACTGCAGCCTACTACTGGACCATTACATCTGATGTGACAGCTTGTTTTTAGTTTTGTTTTTACAATGTTCATGCACTTTTATGGTGTCCAATATTCCTGAAGAGTAACCAATGCATGACAAAATAGTGATTTAAGGTCGGTTGCACCAGGACAAGATTCAAGTTCAGGTATGGATGTGCCCTTGTTATTAATTGCAGGAAGCAATTAACCTTACAATAACAAGAAAAAAAAACCCATACATTAACCTGAATCTTTTACAGGAGCTCATTATTGCCAAAATTTAAGTGCATAAAACATGATATTCCAGGCAGAGCCTACAGCCCCACTTGATTTGATGCGACACAATTAGTGATGACTGCTACCACCATTATTATCAACAGTTAAACTCGTCGTCACCTCTCAATCGTTTGGGTTGTGAAAATGTAAGTTAATAATTTGCATTTGTTGTTCTGGCGCTGTGGATGAGAGTCCAGTTTTAGTGCTGGTAATTAAAATCGACATTAAATGTGATGTTTCACATTGAACATCTGCACATCACTGTAACAAACTTCCTGGGGTTTCTCTACTAAACTATGCATTGTGAATGTTAATATCTTAAATCAGACTTGATTTTATTTAAATGTTGAGACTGTCCAATCCTTTTGTACTAACCTGTGTATTCTACTCAATTATGTCAAATATGAGAACATATTAGGCAAGTAACTTGTCCCTCTGGCCATTACACATTTTCATAGCACAGTATGATCAAAAGTGTCAATTTTATGTACAGTACATGTAAAGTAGGTTCCAATACACACATGCAATTCATCCCAATCACATTTTGTCCCCATTCATCAATATTGAAAGCGGTCTTTCTCTACATTGTCTTACCCTTTACAGAATCATGGAACCGTACAAGTCGTGTTTCAAAATATAGTTTGCACTGGAAAGTCCATGCAGCTGACCTTCAGCAACAAGATGACAAGAAAAGGCAGAGTTTCATTTTTGTACTTAATATTGTTAGCTACAGTCTGCAAAAGAAATTATGGCGCCACAGCAAAACCAATCCCTGTGCACTTCCTTAGTGTTAGATGAATTTCAGATCACTCTGAGAATCACAACCTAGGAGCTTGTGGTTTAAAAAAAAAAAAAAAAAAAGGTAGGGAATTGCTTCTGACATGTGAGTGTATTTGGAATCAAAGTAACTGCAGTTCATTATAAAATTTTAAAGCAAGATGGTACAGTACAATATCTTCAAAACTGAGTAGCTACTGATCAATACCTTCAGACCCTAGACTCCTAAACAATCATTGTGTGTCTAACAATGTAGCCTTACTGACCCTGTCAATTCATGATGGCAACCTAAAATTCGAACCTGAAACTGAGGGGGGGAAAAACACATAGAATACTTGGCCTACAAAATGACGGTGACATACATATTTATGTCCTTTCTTTCAACCAATTTATTTTGCCTTCAAAAATTCCTGCACGCTTTCAAAGCATGAACATATCTAAGATCATTCAAACATTTCTCACCTGATGCAAACGTCCCCCATTTCATCTTGCTCTTCCTTCAGATTCTCCTCCAGCATCAGCTTTACTTTCTGGGAAGGAGGGAGTCAAGTCAATGCCAACATCAAAAGGGATCAAATCAATAATAATGATAATGACAATTTCAACATTTCATGCCAAGGTTCCTCAGCACCATGTTGCAACACCTCAAAAAATGACTCCCCTCTCCACTAATCTATCACACACCAATGAATGAAAGTTGAGGTGGGCTCAGATGGAATGCATTTATGTCATACCTGATCTCTGCTCATTATGCTCAATTCTTTCTTTTCGTTGGGAGTTTCCCAACAGTTCATTAGTGATGATGTGACCTGCATAAGGAATGTTGAACAACCAAAAACCCCACACTTGCCCTTTCAGGTCAACAATCAAGGCCCAGGGGCCATGACAACAGCTCCAAATGGGATTCCAGCAATGGACATTGACGTCATCGTTTCGATTACGATACCAACTCCTAGTCGACGGAAATCAGCCCAAAGCACCCCTGGAAGCCATCTGAACCCACCTACAATGGCTTTCACAAGGAAGCAACACGGCGCTAAATGGAAGCTCAACCTCAAGCAATCGTATTATACTTCAATCTAAAAACAATGCCACTGCACTCATTGTTGCAAGGGGAATGCTGACAGAGGGAATCCCGCAATCCTATCATCAACAAATGGTAGCTCAAGTAATATGTGCTGCATGTAGGAACATGATGTAGGCTATATACGTATTTAAAAGTCACGTTGCCAATTATATCAGTACCCAAGTTATTGTACCAACAGACTGAAAGAGTAAACAAAATTGGCAAATCACGCGAGCATGATTCCAGTAGACTTTTTCTCATTGCCACGGAAATTCAAATTGGACAACAATGGCATAGTGTTGTCAGACTTATTTTTCGTTGCCAAGGAACCCCAAGGACACTTGCCTTAGGCCCGCTTCAAATGAGGAAATGTGGAAGGCAGGCAACTTGCATACGTAATCCAAGTATAGTTTGACCATCTACCCAAAATCCCCCAAAGCCACCTCACCACCTCGAAAATGCCCCACTTCCTGACAATCTTCATCCGCAAAGGGTTCGGAAGGGTCAGACCGGAATACCGTGTTGCCCAGTACAAATATTGGAACAGTGTCGTGCTGTCATGTGTGAGGGTATTTATACAGGGTGATCAAACTTTTTTGTCGTTTTAGTTATTGACAAATTCGGCCTAAGCTGCTTATATTGTAGCCCGTGACCTGGCAACCCCGTCCGGCCGGCCAATTCAAACATCGGCCCATGGAGAGCGCTTCCATTGTTGCCACTGTTTACAAATCGAGTGAGTGACGCGGACGACCCAGCGATGGGTCTCTTCTGCCTGCGCACTCACTCACTCGATTTGTAAACAGTGGCAACAATGGAAGCGCTCTCCATGTGCCGATGTTTGAATTGGCCCGCCGGACGGGGTTGCCAGGTAACGGGCTACAATATAAGCAGCTTAGGCCGAATTTGTCAATAACTAAAACGACAAAAAAGTTTGATCACCCTGTATGTAAAGGTGCCTTATTACAATTTCTTATACCGAACCCTTCTGCAGATTAAGTATCGTGGCCCAGCCAAGCCAAGTCCAGCACACCCAAATTTCTTGCATGCAAGAAATCTGCATGCGGTGGTTGCCCCAGGAGAGAGCATGTGCTGTGCCATCCTGGGTGGGTGGGCAGGCAATAAGTTGCTTCCAAATTTCCTCATTTGCGCCAGCCCTTGGAGGATAATGGATCTGGAAAACCTGAAGTGGCCATTCACTGGACGTTGACCATGAAACCTATTTAGGGTCGACTGAATCCAAATTCGTAAACTGTTTCTTGCTATCTCCTGCAGTTTGACCCTGATACCTGTTCACAGACAAACACACAGACAGAAAGACAGACGGACGGACAGACAGACACAGACAGATGGACGGACGGACAGTTCTATAAGACTTTTTAAATGCGAAAAAGCCTCAAACATGGGAAATTTAAAAGACACAAGATGTAAATGGTCCACTCACCATGGCAATATCTGGGTATGGACTTACAATCTTGAGCCACTTATCGCCTATAAACACTGTATACTTATATTCCCCGAGGGTGGCATCTGTCATAGGGCTTTGGGGCACAGGTTTCTTCGTAGCTAAAAAAAGATAGAATGAAACAAAGGTCAAATCTGTGCAGCAGCAGGAGAAAACACTTTGTAAATGTTTAAGATGGGGAAAAAAAACCAGCTGTTAAGGGTAATTGCAGACTCCAGAAACTCACACACGTCTCACTTTAAAAAATTGTTTGCCTGCTTACAGTCCAGTTGGTTAAAAGAAAACGAGTGCAAAAGTAACAAGCAGTCATTCACAGCAAAGCAATAATTAGGGTCAAATGCATTCTTCTGGTCCAAAATGCTCTTTACGGCACCTTCATTCAGAATTGGCCCAGTGGTGACGCAGCTGGTAGTCATACAGCTTCTCCAACCAGGCCTATACTACCATGACACATGGCAATTTTAGGTATTTTAAAAATAATTGCAGAAGTACTGTAGGTTGGTAAGGTCTGTCAGTGACTCAACGTGAAATTCCGTGACTTGCGAGCACAAGGGATGGTTTTATGTTGATTTGTGTTACATCGAGTTTACTGTGATGTCCGGTCCGATGTAGTCAGTTGTCCGATCTAAGTAAAAGCGCAATTCAGTTGAAATGCGAAGAGTGCTGGAGTTCGTTGAAGGCGTCAAACAAAAACTATGAAGACCTCCAAGCTATTAAAGGTACTGTATTAAACTAATGAAAACGTTCACAATTTTGCCATGAAGTGAACGGCAGTATTCTCATGGGGTATTATCGTTAATAAACCTTGTCACTTTGGGCACTACATACGTATCTCAGAAAAATGTGTCCAGTTTCCTACGTGTTCCATGCAGCACTGTTGGGCACGTTTTGTTTGAACACATGCATCAAAATGCAATATGTTGAACTGTATTGTTTGAGAAAAAGGCGTGCACTAAGCAGTTCAATTGATATGGAGGACCATATCCATCGAAATTTCAAAAAGCTCGTTTGGTGATAAAATGCAGAAGCGTACTCTACAGAGTACAAGGTGTTTCACTTGGGACAGAGCATGTGTCAAGATATATTTTGTACTGCATATCCTTCACTTCTGTTTGTATCCTCTTGATTTACGTTAGTGGTTACTCTGTACACATAATAGTAACAAAGGTCTGGTGAGATATACCCCAAGCGGGGTAAAAGCACTACTTGAATTATGGCATGTATTGTATTACTATTACAATTACTGGATAATATGAGTGTCTATGCTCTTAGTGCAGTGCCAAGTGAATCGCCTGGTTTTTTGAATCATTTAGTTGCTATGAACATATTTTATTGGGAGTTATTGTCATGCACCAACATTTTGCACACAATTAAAGAGCAAATCCAATCCATGGTCAGTACTGCATGAGTTGGGTCTCACACAAAACACGTCTCATCTCCACACACCTGAAACAGGGGTGCGATTAGCCTCATCTGAATTACTGCTGTTGAGAGAGGTGTTCGAGCCACCTAGCATTGTCCCAAGTTCCTGCTGCTCAGCGCGAACAGGGGATGCATTGCGGCGAATTGTGTCCCCAATCAGCTGCTTCGCATGCCTGCATAGAGCCACAGTTAACAAGATTATCCTCCCAGGTCACCTTCCACTGTAAAATGTGCTGAAATTCTCCTACTATAACAACTCACACAATGGATTCCTCGTTAGGCCCAGTAATTTGCACCAGCCTCTCCTTAGCTCCAGGATTCACTGAAATCAGAGCATTGTTAGCATAATCTGGTGGTATATACGGCTGCAGTGACCATGCGATGTTTGGAGCAAACAACTTTCTTGCAACAACCTACTTGAAAATTAAAAGCCAAGTCTGAAGAAGCATTAGTAAATAAATCAAACCTATTGGTTAATATCACAGGAAAGGTGAAGTAAACTACATGGCATCAACAGCTCCAGACTCGGGAGAAGCGATGCCAAAAAAATGGCGAAGAGTCAGGCACACAGCAACACACACAGGACCTATATTCATACCTCGTTGAAATGAGATGACGGTTTCACTCAATTCCTCAATCAAGTGCACTCGTCTTCCTTTGATACCCATCACTGGATGTGTAAGAGGAAAGATACTCAAAACCAGTAACATGAATGTCAAAATCAACAGTAACTGAACAACAAAACACTTTGCAACCATCCCATCAAAGCTCACCTGCATTGAAACATAGAATAACCCACAAAAAAAAGAAGAAAGAAGTCATCCTCTCACCTTTGCCTGAATCAGCATTCCGGATGGCCACCTCATCTTTGAAGAAGTTTTTCCCAGGAATCTTGGTGGGTTTTCCATACTTTCCTGATTCTTTCAAGACATCTCCTGGATTCAGAATGGTGCCAACCTGAGATGTCCCAGAGGCTGAAGCCAGCAGGGGAGAAGCAGCAGCAGCCGCAAGAGCAGAGGGTGAGGTTGGGAAAGTGAATGGAGTTCCAGGAGTACTTGGAGTGCTTAGCGGGGTGTTACCGCCATACCCTTCAGCAGTACGGGCCTCGTGCTGTGTGGCACAGATGACAGGAGAGTGAAAAACAATTTACATGAGCATATTATGCCATTTTCATTATGGTAAGAACCCTTGAGTTCTCGAATATTCTGCTACAAAAATAGGTGGAGTCTGTGGCTTTTTACCTGCACTGTCATTAAAATTAAACAATAACCATTTTAGACTTTTTCTCATTCAAAAAAAGTCTTATATAACAACTCTGTCCATCTGTCTGTCTGTCTGTGGACAGGTATCAGGGCCTAAACCACAAGATATAGTGACAAATGGTTTTCATATTCGGATTAAGCAGGTTTCATGGTCAACTTCTGGTGACCCACCACTTCTGGTTTTCTGGGTTCACTCTATCCGCACAAGTCTACTTTACGAGTGGATTATTGTTGGATTTTGAAATTAGTTTCTGTGGATTTCTGACCACGTGTCGGGGCTTTACCCAGGGTTTTACTTGGCGCTCTGGCACAGGGGCTGTAGAATTAATTACTGACATTGAGCGAAGTTTGGAATTTTGAGCATCATCCAAAGCTATGATGTTATCGCTCAGGCCGATATCGGAATCGATATGCTGCCTAGGCTACGATATCTCGGTATCAATATTCACATGTTCATACTTGACAGAATGAGAAAAGGTCTCATCGAATCACCTGATCTTGTTTAAATATGCCACTATAACAGATTTACATTCAGTTTTGCACTCAATTTGGCATGTTGTTCAATTGTCAAATTCTTTCCGCAAACAGCATATGACAACAATGGTGATTTCATACCCAAGCTGCACAAATCTAGTATGGTGTATTCTGTGATCCATCTGCAACTGACAACACTGTCCTTAGAAAATGAATGAACACCCATCAAACTTCGCTTACATGAACACTATTTGACCAGGTGGGGAAGAGAGAAAAGGCCTGAGTTTACCTCTGCAAGTGAGCGTTGCTCATGGTAAAACTGGCTGCAGTTTTCATCGGGCATCCATTTCCGAGCCCTCAGCTCCACAATTTCCAAGAGGTAAAAACGTAACCGGTGATCAACGCCGTTAGCCAAGCTTTCATTGCGGAAGACATTGAAGGCCTTGTCCAGCTCACCTGGAAAATTTAGAACATTTTTGCATCTTCTAACATAGGCACTCAAATGTAAGCAACTACTGGAACTTCACCAAGAGACCTTCCTGCAATTTACATCTGATTACATTTTTTTAACAGCTACACAAGCAAAGATATGGGAGCAGGATGACAAACAAACCATCCCTCAAGTTTACGATTCAGTAGTATGAATTTTACTACTACCCACTCTATCACCAGATATTACTTACACTCAGACAGACTATAAAAATTATCAGCTAAAACTCAAAACAAGAAATGCTGTTAACGAGCAAAGAGAAGAAAAAGAGAAGCAAGTTATACTGTATGCCAAGTGCTGATACTACCACACAAATACAAATTCAACAATAATAATCCCCAGGAATAATTGTTGACACATGTAGGGTTGCTCTCTAAAAATTATGGGTTCCCTTGTCAGGAACTGGCAGAACAGTTCATGCAAAGCAAATTCTTTCCCAGGATTGAAAATTTGTACTTAATTTATGTGAGTGGTGACATGTTTTCTGAATACTTAATTTTTCCATCTGCATAACTCTGTACAGGTAAAATCTCGTTTTAGCGAATACCAATAAAATGAAATTTCAATAGAACGCAATAAAAATAAAATTTTGGTTGGCCAGCTGTAACAGCAATGTATTTGTAATCCCGTTATTACGAATTGCGTTAGTACGAAATTTTCAGTACGAGTACGAAAGGTGGTTCCCTGGCTAGTATTGAACCTGATATAACGAAATATGCACTAGTGCAATGCTCCGCCACACGTGCCCCAGCACTGTCTAGCGATAAGCGAGTGTGTGGTAGTGCGTAACACCGTCAACAATCGTGAAATGTTGGGGTAAAAGTTGCATCAAGGGGTCGGCAGTGTCTGTTTTGGGGAGTGCCCAGGACACCGAAGACTCAGGTGACCCTGTCGACCTGTCTCTGTGGAGGTCCGTTGCTGAAAGCACCGGAGTGCCGGATGAAGTTACCTTCCACGATTTTGTAGCTGCAGATGACGATGTACATGTGTGCCAGGAGTTGACAGATTCGGACATACTTGCGGGGGAAATAAAAAGAACCAGTCGATTTAACGAAAAGATTTGCCCGGTCCCGCGGGCTTCGTTGTAACGAGATTTTACTTGTATATGTTTCCAACCCTTCCTTCACGCCAGTAAACCAGTCCCATAGCATATGTTCAGTCGATATCACAACTAAAACACTGGATTGGCAGGAGTGATATCACAGCAAATGAGCTAAATTGCCAATCCAAATCAGTTTGGTTACAAAGGCGACTGCCATGATGCAAACAGAAGCAACTCACTTATCAGTGTGGTCAAAAGCAACCTAATTTCCTGAGCAGGCAAGTCAGGAGCACTGCGTCGCAGTGATGGACAGCCTATGTCCAAACCAAACTGCCCAACTTTCGCAACTAAATGCCTGAATTTCCACTTACACCTCTCGTTGAAAGTGTCAATTTAACAGTTGAAGTTACCGCACCCTTCCCGTACCCAAAATTACATCATCTCACCTCCATACTTCGCATCAATAGCTGGCCCATGTAATTTCAGATTGGCGCACATGTTAACAATCATGGATTCAATGTTGTCGTTGGCTTGCCGAGTACTAATCATTTTAGCTACATTCTCAATTTCCAACAAAATAGCATCGCCTGCAAAATAAAAGGGAGAGAGAGAGCGGTTATGTCTATTCATCCTTAGCACTATTGTATCAGCGCAGCAGAATGTAATGCTTTTGCGTACTAACCTGTCGGCGGGTGGGCAACCCCCATGGACCTGGGGGCTCGGGCCTTCTCCACCTTCCTGACGATCCTGGCAGACTTGAGCTGCATCCCACCTTGTCCTACAGCAACCGTGGACATTCCTGCCGACCTCTGCAAAAAGAAAAAAAAAAAAAATTAACAATGTAGGACAAAATGGAATGCGGGGAGAGGCAGGGTTGGGCCGTCCCAGATCCGCACCATGGGCCGCCCCGGTGTGTGCCCAGGATGTGAGGAACGGGGGCGAGCACCACGTACGTACCAGTTCTGGCCCCTGGATCCGCCCCTGTGCCCCGAATGGAACGTCGAATATTCCAGGAGCCAGCCCTGCAGCTAATTCCAACTTGTCGGCACCAGATGGCAGGGCGGGCTATGCAGGGTTGCCAGATTAGAACGTAACACGTGGCAACCGTGTGGCATCATAACCGCCAAAAATTGAAAAAATGAGCGAAACTGTTAACCGGTTTAAATAATTTAACGACGTTCGGCCAGTTAAATGATCGGAATTAATTGCCGCACAGTGCTCATGCCTTTCTTCATGCAATAATTAAAACTTACGGGGTTGTTGCGGGTATCACACCACGTGCACCGAGACGTGCACCCGAATATTTAATGTCCAGTAAAATGCGCTTCCAAAGTTAACTGAATGTTCATAAAAATTTGGGACATTAATTTTAAAATAATTATCCGCAATCGAAAAAGCCAGTAAACTATGTGACGTCTTTTTCTTTACATATAAAAAAATGGACTGTCATTTCCGGTTGTTTCTTCCCGCATGCTTAATTCATGTTCAATTTTTGAGTCAATCGCAATTTTATAAATTTGTAACGGATTTTTTACCGAAATGTTTGTTACTGGCTAGAGGCTAGTTGTTCATGAAAGGGCGCGTGTATGACCGGAAGTGTGCCTGGTTTGGCGTGGTCAATGGCTGCCGTTTTTCTCTCGGGGCGTCATTGACGAAGAGTGATGGGCAGAGGCGGGTAGGGGCTCTTCCCCTCCAGGGGGGCGAGGGCCCCGTGGCCCCGGTGCATCAGCTTCGTGCTACCATCAGGGTCTTCTGGATGGCCTATTGGGACCTGAGGTAAGGTGCAATGCTGCATGATTCACAGAACAAAATGAGCCATCACCAACAATCCAATTGCCTATGTGTCCAGACCCTTTCAGACTCGGTACCACAATCACTTTTTGCACCAAAATTTGTGACACCCCACACGTGTACTATGGATGGAGTCGAAGCTTCTGCATTATTTGGCTGTGAGGCCTTTAATTTGGATAGTTTCATTTTTTGGTGATACATATAGTATTCTTTAGATGAAAAACTGGTTTATTTATTACAATCGTAGGATATCTGGTACAAGGGAGGCAACTGAGATCTTGCTGCGTTATAAATAGGTGCTTCCCAAGTCGTCAGCATCATCAACAGGGTTGAATTGCTCGTCAAGGCAGACAGTGTAGGTAGTGAGGAATCCTCTTCCCTTAA
>KZ539460.1:0-20816 GCA_000934665.2 Catajapyx aquilonaris
CAACAACATATAATAATAATAATAATAATAATAATAATAACAATAATAAAGGTCCGAGATATAATTATCACGATTTAATTCAGGCTTAATGTACAGTACTTCTATCGGGTTCAAATACTTTTGGCCACTTTATCCTGGTCTTGAAGCAACCCTTCGCACAGACTCCACGTTAAGGAGGTGTGTGTGTGTGCGAAGGGTTGCTTCAAGACCAGGATAAAGTGCCCAAAAGCATTTGAACCCGACAGTACACAGAGTCCCAAATGTCGGCTCAGATCTGGTTTGGTCAAATTTATCGTACCAATAAGCTGTGTCAAGTTGGAAATCCTTCAGCAGTGAAGACCGCCTGCATGAGAAGGACTTATATGCCTTTCAACTAGGAAACGAGTATGATCGAGAGTAGCGTACAGTACGTGCAATACATTCCCGCCGATACTGATCTGAGCTAATTCTATTTGCTCCACCACATGCAGGATAATGGATGGACCAATACTGCTATTGCGGGACATATTTTCTGATCATGCCGTGCTTATTTTGTAGAGCGGGTTGGGAACGGGAAGGGAGTATGTATTACAGCTACTCGCCAAATGTGAACAAATGAGCAACGACTAGCGAACTATTAAAAGTATTATTGTGTACAGTATAATTATGTAAATCTATATTATATATTCGGATATATTATGAAGACTATGTATGCGGATTGAGACAAGTGAGGATGAATAAATATGGTATATACTGTAGGTTTATTTGACGTAATAGTGTCAATTTGATGATGGCTCTGAGGCTCGCGCTGAGGCTTCATCAGGGAAGATTTGTCAACTGCTGACGGCGGAGGGGAAGAGGGATCCACCTTATGGATCCGCATCCATTACTGGCAGGGCCATCGCAACTTGCAGCTCTCAACAGTGACAAGTTACGAGGAAAAATTTGGGCTGGTTTATTCCCCTATCCCCCAGCTGGATAGGTCCCAAGTGCATCTTTTTGGCAATAATTAATCACTCGAGGGGCGGGAAAAGGTCCCATGCTATTGATCCAATTGACGTGGCCATCGGTGCGTTGAATATTTGAAGCCGCAACCCCCCATTCCTCCCATCTCCCTCCAGTCGGTGGTCCTGACTTCCCCATCCCGCGGAAGAATTCATTACCATTCTGCCAACAAAGCTATAGATTAGGTGTAATTCATTACCAAGGGACTTTACACATCGTCCAAGGTCTTACTTCCCCCAAGCCCGGCCCGCTTCCCACCCTCTAGTCCCCCAGACCTGACCGCAAAATGAGGCATTGGTGTAATTGATTCCCATTATTGAAATTCGCATAGAGCACCATAAATCGTCGCATTTTACATGCTGGCCCTTGTTCAATGCAGCCTATTAAAGAGAATCGGAGCCTCGGGGGTGGGCTGGGAGGGGAATCCTAGATAATGACGTCTTGCCATTATACAGTATTGTTCCAACATCGCCGCCTGCAGCCAGTTTATTAATTCCCCTTTTCCGGTCCACTTTGAAACAGCTGCAAAGACTTGTGCAGATTAGTTTCACTCCCAAGTCAGTCACAGAGACATCAAATTAGGCAAATGCATAATGGAATTAAAACTCACTCCTCAATTATTATGCCCCTGTGAATCCTTTCCTACTTTTCTCCCTCTGTAAGGGTGAACAAGGACCCAAAAAAGAAAGAGGGGCACGTCTTCTAAGAAAAGAAGACCCGCTAGGGCAGTGCTACTTTTTAATGTGACTAACTTTAGTCCTAATGCTTTTAAAAAGCAAGAGAAAAGTTGGATGTTAGCCCTACCTGGGGCATCGTCTTTTTACTCTGCTTAAGGCGGGTTTTCCATTTTTTGTGCTGCCAAAAATGTTGCTTTACCTTGGAGTCTTGGGCCTCGTCATGTATCTACAAGATACCACCGTTTTGGTGATGACATTTTTTAATAATTTGCAGTTTATGAGTAACTTATTATTTTGTATCTTATTAAACAGTGTCAATAATAATAATAATAATAATTGGCGTAACGTTGAGTATGTGCTGGGGAGTGTATTAATGCGCAATAATCTTATTGTATGGTCAGCCGTGTGGGCTCTAATGACAGCAAGGATTGCAGCAACGCCCATCATCGATGCAGGAAATTCACATTTTCCACCTAATGCATTCATTTTGATAATACTCTCGCACGGGATGTGGATGTTTTGGATCCAAGCTGTTCATTTTGAAGCACGTCGAACGTCAATGGCAGATTAAATTTTATGCAGGCCAGACTCCCGTTAAAAAGATGGCTTTAGAAAACCTAATATTACAGTAGCATCTAATACTTCTTCTGATACTATTGCTAACAATAACTTAAAAAATAAGCAGGTTAGTTCCAAAATATCTCTAACTTAAAAAATTGTCATTTCATTAGAACACTGTGTAGAACATTCGAGCTATGTAGATGTTGAGCGAAGGTATAAGTCACAGGATACTGTAGATGTAATATAATTATTTTTAGTTCACTTAGTTGACAAATGACAAAGGTTTATGTTAGTCATTGTATACTGTACAGGGTGACTCTAAAGTCATGATACATAGGTAATTGTATTGTATTGTTAGTTTCCAGTTGTGCCAACTGTCAGATTGTTGACAGTCAGTAATGATGAGTATAAGTAGGCTTGGCACTTGGAGTTCGCACAACTGAAAGTCAACAATACAATACAATTACCTACGTATCCTGACTTTAGAGTCACCCTGTATATTACTGTATATATAGGACATCTGGTGAGTACTAGGAGAAGATGGTCATTTATAACTGAGAAGTTTATAAGAGGAAACAGGTTATTTTCTCTTAAGAATCATTGCATCATGCGCGTGCTGACCACATACACAGCTCATATAAACTTAGTAATGTAATATTAATAATAATAATAATAATAATAATAATAATAATAATAATAATAATAATAATAATAATAATAATAACAACAACAACAACAATAATAACAATAATAATTCATACCCCGTTATCAGCCATCGGCTCTTTAGGGGGAAGTTTTGTTTTGCCTGGAACTCTTTGCTTTCATTTTACTGCGCTCTTTGGGATAGGATAGGGACGGAAGGAAGCGGCTGTGGCATATTAATTACGGAAGCAACTCCGGAATTTTCCTGGAAGGACCGTGGGAAACCACAGAAAACCACGGTCAGAGTTGCCGGCCCCGGGATTTGATCCCAGGACCTCCCGATTAGCAGTCGGACACCATATCCCCTCCTCCAAACTGCTTCGTTCATATAAACTTACGTTAGTATATATAGCCTAAATATTCTTCGAGGCGTGTCATCAGATAAGACGAGAGTGAATCAGGCACGTCATAACTTTGTGAATTATCCCAACATTCTGCTGGAAATGACCAAGGAAAATCCCTGGAAACCTTGGGTATGGCAGCAAGAACCATGAATCAAACCAGGATGATCCCATAAAAGAGCGATCCACCGCACCCACAGTACTAGTCTGCCTTGATGTGTACGCGCCATTCTTGCCTGACTAGTAGCCTATCATTTCTCTAGCCACTAATCGAGTATGAGAATAATAATTCAGAGCAGCAGTAGCTGCCGTAGAAGATGAATCTTGCTCTCGGAATGTATGGTGTTGGCTATATGGTGTCACTGTTGGCTGCCGGACGATAAGAAAGTCCAGGCGAAGGGGAATTTCATTGGGAAGGGGGCCCAGGACGTGACAAATGCCTCCCTCCGTATCGCAGGATTAATGGAACAACTCGGCCCCACCAAATCTGACGCCTCCCTCTTATTATCCAGAGACACATTAGACATGTTTTAACCAATCTGAATCCGGCGTCCCTTTGGAAGCGATATTTCAGCAGCATAATAGAAACATCAGTCAAGCCATTGAATTATGGTGGGGGAGAGAGAGTCGGCTGAGGGGTCCAAGGATCAGCTCGCAATTGCATAAATTGGAGTTAGGTAAAGGAATCTCCGGGAAGAATTTTTGCCTCCGTTGCCCTCTTCCAGAATATATGGCCCTTCCTCTTTTTTGGCTTCGTTGCCAACTAATGCCTCCTATGGGTACGGTTATTCTGCCGCTTTTGCGGTTTTTCGGTAAGCGTACACCATGCCAAACTACACCAGTCTACATGTGAATTTGCAATAAGAATAACCTAATCAATAACACTACTTCTTTGTGTACGCGACATTTGCTTGGAATCATGACCAAACTCTCCCTCTCTGCAATATGTTTGACCAGCTCCATTAGATTACTGCAGCCAGAAAAGAAACAATGAACCTTACGGTCACAGACACAATTCTGTTGATTACTATAATTTATTACCACATTGTAGTGGCTAGATCTAATACTCTTTAAATATCTGTAATATTATTGGATATGTCATTACACATCATGAAATGCTTAATAATCATTATCTTCATTTCAAATCATTTCTGAGGGCAAGTAATCACATATATTATGTACTACGTATTTTAAGTGTCGTTTGCTTTCCACAGCCTCATTACTCACATAATATTGACGAAGTAAAATGCTGCCGCCAAAACCTAAAACGCAGTAAGTCGCATTGGCGGTAAATGCGTCTTACTGTGTTTTCGGTTCTAGCGGCAGAATGTAAAGTACACCAATGTCCTTTTTTGGTGTGCAGTCTGTGACACATCCAATATCTCGGTGGTTGCTGCCTTATATTCTCTAAGTGATCTTAGTGTTAATTATTTAAAATAGATTTAAAATAGATTTTGAATTTTAAATTCTATGTCACGGAAGAACGCCTAGCCTCTTTGCAAGGATATTAATAACCTTTTCTTTGAAGACCAGAAAAATGGTCTCAGCTACATAAAGTGATGGTCTGAATGACAGGAATTTTCTAATTTTATTTGTTTATTTGCGTATGTCCAGTCATTCTAAAACATTATGTACATTTTTTGAAGTATTGCACTATCGTGCCCATTGATTCAAGTGCATGAGCTGCAATGATGCGAGAAGATAGTAGCCAGTTAGCAAAAAAACAAAAACAAATACAAAAACAAAAAGTCTCGGCAACCTTTGCCAAAGCCTGTGGGGTTAATTTTACAGACCTCAGTTTCACTTACCCTAAGTGCGTTACAGAGAGTATATGGCTGGCTGCACACTAAGGGCTACACGAGGTGTGAAAACCACAGCGAATATCAGAACGATAAGCTCCAGGTTCTGGAGAAAAGAGGCCATTGCTGCATATAGTCTACGATGTGTGCAGGAGAGAAAGTTGGAAGGGGAAACTTTGGCTGTTAAAAGATATCGCCAGGGTTCCATAGCAGCGGAAATATTGCACTTTGGAAAACAGTAGCTAACACAGTTTGGCGTGAATGAAATGGAAGCAAGAGAAAGAGAAAAGGAAAGTCCCCTCTTGGCAAAACTTTTGACTGCGTATTTCATATCCCACTGCTGATACGTCTCAAATCACACTAAAATCGTGTATTTTTAACACAATAGCACTCGCCGGATATTTTTACGGTTTATAACTTTTACCAACGCGGAATCACGTTAAAAATAAATTTCTGATGACTTTTGGGTCATGTCATAGTGAAGAACTTGTTACCCTCATTTATTGTAGGCTACCCTGTAAACGGAATAGACAGTACCGGACATTGAAGGTGGTTTCCATAGTGGGCTATCTCGAAAAAATTCGAAGTTGAGATTTCGATGCCAGCTCTTGGTCAGAGTAGGGACCTGCAACTGCGTAAATTCAGAACACGCCAAAATGATATATTCATGGAGTTACGAGCGTTCAAACTGAACTGTTTGTTCCTTAATGGTATATCTCGGATGACGAGTTTGTTCTAAGAAGAGTTATCTTGCTGTTCTTTCCATTATGGTTTATATACTGCAATGATCGCACTGCTGGAATATGTGCCAATACCAATACGAACTATCTTACTTTTATAAGCATAGGATTTGCGTTTTATTAATAAAAACACTGATCTGGATATTCATGAGAAGTGGATCCTTTCCTCAAAAAGTACAGAGTTGCGTAATCCCTCCGACCTCCCCCCCCCCCTTACCTCTCCTTTCCGTGTATGCGGGGGTTGCTCAACCATTATGGGGACGAATGGGACAAGAATCCCCATCTAGCATATTACAGGGACGTGTGTCTCCCAGATGATGATGATGATGATGATGATGATGATGATGATGATGATGATGATGATGATGATGATGATGATGATGTGAATAATACTGCTGACTCTAGTGCCATTACTGACAATAGTAATAATGAGCCTAGTGAGTGTGTGGATGATGGGTCAAACCACTTCATTTGAGCATTTTGTGCTGTTACTTTGGTATCAACAGTCCAAAAAGAATTGTCCCTCGCGTCGAGCGGGCAGCCACGCGTCAGGATGAAAGCAACCAGTTAACTGGTTGCTTGAAAAATACAAGGCACTATTTTATGTAGAGAGATGTAAACTATGCAGATGATAATAAATAATACAGTCGTGGAAAGTTGATTTTAAATAGGTTGAAACATGCAGGCTCTTCCATAATGACCTATCTCGACCTGTGCGTTCCAAAGTGGTTTATATCTGGCAAAACACATTTAATTGCGGGTAGACAATAACTTGAATTTTAAATATGACTTTATCAAAGTGTCAGAGGTAACTGCATGATGTGACATTAAAAATGGTGCTCGTGTCATATCGGCTTCTGTACGTATTCGTTTTCTTCTCTCCTGAAAAATTACACAACACCTATGTAACCCAGTTTGGAACACACTCCTCATTTTATAATACCTGATTAATTACGTTATACTGTACATAATTGTTAACAAGCTGTGTTTCGTTATTCCTGAATAAGGTACAGTCAAGGGTACAGTACGCCAGTGTAAGGGAAGCAAGTAGAATAATTATCTTCCGCTGAAAATTTGTGTCAGTGAAAATGCCCAACTAGGATACAGGAAGGGAAGGGTACAGCTCTTCCTCTTATGGAAAAAAGTTCCGGATATATTATTTCTGTCCACAGTCTCTTCGTCTTAAATATTAACCTAGCTAGCCGCAGCCCTAACTTCACTCCCTTTTCCCTGATGTGAGTTTAAGAGCAAGCCAGAGGTTCTTTCAGAAGACCAAATAGGTTGTGGTCCCTGGGTGAAAGGTCGGAGGTAGAGAGAGGGACGAAAGAGCGTTTGAAGATTCTCTAGTTGATACAGCGGTAGTTCCATGTGCAAGAAGTCTTACTCGCAGCACATGAGAAGTAGTCCACCTTCCAGGAGAGTGGCATTGCAAACATATCTGATAATGACACAAGTGCACAGTGTTTTGTCTCTGTATAACATATTGAAACAAGATTAGCAAATCACGTGAGAGTGATTAGAGTAGACATTTTCATGTTGACTGCTATTGTCCCCAACGTCAGGTACGGGACTGTGAGGGGGAAAGGGACGGTCTGAGGAGAATGGGCGGTGACGGGGAGGGAGCAGCCAGGGGGCTCGAAAAAAGTCTTATAGCACGGCTCTGTCTGTCTGTCTGATACCTGTCGAAAAAGTCAGACATTTACGACGTCTTGCCTTTTCATTCTTCTCTCCCAATTTGGGCATTTTTATGTTTCATATGCAGAGTTTCCAAGGCAAGAGAGATCGTTATTTATTGATTTATCCTGGTATGAAGACTGTTTATCGAGCCACAGATTTTCAAAACTATACAAGACCTTCTGGTTGCATAATAGTGAATCACACATTACCATTTAGTAGTTCCTTACATCAGTGATGAGGAGGGAGGGAGGGAAGCTATATGGTAGAGGCGAGGAGCTTTCATTACGCTTCCGAATTGCCAATAATGATTGTAAAAGAGATGGTTGTCTTCGTGCGACTGAGTAATAAGAAGCTTATTGACCGCAGATTGGCGGCTGGGCAGATATCTAGAACCCAGTAAACGGCTCGTTTCCCCCGCAGCAGACATTTTGCGCCGACGACGTGCCGTTTACCTGTGGTCAATCAATCCGGATGCTTGTTCTGCATTTTTTCACATTAGGCTATTTACTTAAGCCGCAGCAGCGTTATATACGGTAACTCCACTCCAATCCCAATCTCAATATCATTACACGAGTGCAGTCCAAGTTAATAGGAGGGTGGCGGTGATTTTGCAGAGAGCCCTGGTTGCGCTCATCACCCGACAGACCTCTGGAGTTCATTATACGTGACAAGTTCCGCGATGGACTTCTTTAGAGCCAGATTAGCGCTGGAAGATAGCCCTTCCTTGGTAAAGGCTGCTAAACCACAGGAGAGGTGGGTAGTAGGGAAGGTAGCGGGGGGTAGGGGGGGGGGGGAGAACTTCATTACGCGCCTGGGAAATCCTCGGGCTCAGCTCCATGTGCCGACGGGCTGGAGGTAATAGGAGTTATGGCTCTATCGGCACACTGATGATATCCCCCCTCGCAGCATCACGCAGGTAGAAATCCCGGTCTTGGACACTATTTCATAGACTATAAGCCTACCCTTTATATTGGAACCGCCTAACATAGGGTGTACACCCGTTAGTTGGTTACTGCTAAAAGCGAGCTAAAAGGTATACGTTTTGGGAGTAACCAACTAACGGGTGTAGGAGTGACGGTTGTGATTCCATCATTTCGTTTGCGCCTTTGTTGCCATCTCGATTCAGAAGACAGAGAAGTGTACCTCAAAATAATGAACCCGTAACATCTTGCCAACTTTGGTAACAAAAAGGCTCGAATCGGAGCACTCTAGTACCTGACAAAGGGCGCTAGGTTAAATGTGAGCAAAGCACTGGAAGAAAATGGAAGTGATCGGTAGATTCTAGGGCTAATCAATTAATGGATTTACCGATCGTTTTTTTTGGCACACTCGTGGAATTTATAGGCCCGAATTAGGATAAGGGGGATTAAGCCTGTTGTATGAAAGCAAATGAAGGAAAATATTTGATTATTACTATACAAGTACAATATATAATCGACATAATCGGACATTTTCCGTTTCATTCGCATTTATGCAACATATACCTTGAATTGCAGGGAATTTCGTGCTTAGGCCATTGAAAGTGACCCTTTTAGACTTTTTTCTTCGAAAAAAGTCTTATAGAACGGCTCTTTCTGCCTGTCTGCCTGTCTGTCTGTGGACAGGTATCAGACAGACAGCCAGAGCCGTGCTATAAGACTTTTTCGATTTTCGGGTTCCGGGTTCTCTCTATTCGCCCCTTCCCCCTGGCTGCCCCCTCCCCCCACCCCCCCTACCCATGACCGCCCTCCCATTCTCCCCACACCGTCCCTTTCCCCCTGACCTCCCAGTCTCCCCCCCCCACCGCCCCCTCCCCCAGATCACCCCTCCCAGTCCTGTGATTGACGTTGGGGACAATAGCAGTAAACATGAAAATGCTACTATAATCACGCTCACGTGATTTGCCAATCTTGTTTGATCCATTAGAATAAGGTTCATGGTTCGATATTTGTTTGTTTCTCCAGCATCCATTAGAACTAATATTATACACTATAGTGTTGATAATTTCGTTCGAAAGTAACTCCTTAATGAAAAGTGAGAGTCGAAAATCGCCATCAACTACTGATACGTATTTCAGTTGAAACACCTTGCATGCACCAAAACTCGCCCAGTAATGTCTACCGGATATTATTCATATTGAGCTACCATCTCCCATGTTTTTTCCTTCCCCTCCGCCCATACCACCTGTGATTTATTATAGTAGGGCCTAGATGGCAAATATGGGATCGGGGGCAGCTATCAGATTGTCATCGACTGACCTTTTACGTTGACTGACTGGACAGAATGTAGAAAATGTTAGGTGGGACACGAAATGCTACAATGTAAACAGCCTGAGCACTTTCTCCCGAAGGAGGGTGCCTGGCTGGCATTTCCTGAATACCCTCGCTTCTCTAGCGGTTTCTTGATATTAATCTGTTGCCGGCAATTAATAAGAGTCCCGCTGTGGGCAGCAACTCCTGAGAGTTGCTAATTAATCAACACTTGATTAAGACGAGGCCTGGTGACGGCGGGGACTTTTCCCCGGGCTTACGCATCGATCACATTTAACGTCGCTCCCATAATACTTATTCATTGGAGGCCCCCTTCCATCTCCCCTCTACCCCCTCCCCATTCCCCTCTCGCCTGCAACACATGCACTGGTTCTTTTGTACGCCCTCGGGGTCTTGTTTCCCTTGTCATTCACACGGCCACCCACTCTTTCAACGCGATCCATTTATTATTTCGTTTTAAACTATATATATTCCCGACTACATTGCCAATCCAGCGAGATCGCGGTCATTGCTTCATTTAGAAGGTGATTACGTGCCACTTGCATTTATTTTGCAAATCGATATCGCTTTGTGTTGGTAGCCTACATATTGACAAGTTTCAGGTGTAAATAATAAAGTCTAGTGTGCAAAAGTGGGTCCCACATGCAGGATCGGAATGGCGTGCCGGTGGATGATGAGTTAGCGACCGAGGCCCGTGTTCATAATGACTGCTCAAAACGCGGGGTTGTGTAACCCCGGGTCAGGGTTGGGAGTTACTCGACTCGTCGTCGGATACCGGCGTCT
Organism: Catajapyx aquilonaris; assembly: GCA_000934665.2. Lineage (NCBI taxonomy): Eukaryota > Metazoa > Arthropoda > Diplura > Dicellurata > Japygidae > Catajapyx > Catajapyx aquilonaris. Next base: position 10,514 of record KZ539460.1, read on the forward strand.
ATGAGCTGCGTTACATGAAAAGAGGTGTCGCTGTCGCTTCTATCATCATTCTCAATAATATTTCAGCTAATACTGTCGCGATGTTTGCATGACCTGGGAGTTGTTGCCCTACCCAATGGGTGCGCCAGCTCTCTGACTCACACCACTTTCCACCTTCCACCGCTAGAGGGTGCTCCACACGCTGCCAGGTGGCGCTCCTGTACAGTTACTGTTACTGGACTTCCCTCTACCGGCCTCTGCCTCTACCTGTCCTCCATAATAATTCACCTACTACCTAGCCCCCTCCCCACCGCGCACCTTCCGCCAGATGGTGCTCCACCCTCCCGGAGTTTTCGCCTCCGTAATATTCGCCCCCGTCGTGACAATTTCTCCCCCGCTGTATACATCTCAAGGCTTGTTTACGCCCTCACGGTATGAGCCTCGATCGCGCAACCGACGTTTCTGTCGGCCACACAGATCGTACAGGGAGTTTACGCCATTCCGAGTATAAGCATGTTGCACATGTGCTACGTCGCACAGCCAGAAGCTTGAATGCGAGGTCCCCGTATAGGTGCGCGCGCTGTCACCACCCACCATCACTCCACCCCTCACCCAGAGTGCCTCATCCCTGGCCTGAGTTAGGGGGATCGACAGGCGGATGGAAGGAAACCGGTTGGGGGGAGGGGGGAGGGGTGGACCGAGCTCCTGGGTTGTGAGCTCCTTTGGGTCCGAGCTCCTTCTGGCAATCTGGCTCTTAGTTGCAGCCATCTTAAGGAGGGGGAGGGGGACAGGCTCCACCGGCCTGCCCCCCTCCCCCTCCTCAAGATTACTGATTGGTTCCGCGCCTCCGACTAGCTCTTGAGGTAGACTTGGAAGAGAGGAAAGGCTCTGATTGGTCAGATCCTGGTCACATGACGTGATATTAAGGGGAAAGCGGGGTAGCACGACCGCGACGTCGTACGTTTCGAAACCGACCAAACCTCTTTCAAATAGATACGGTCACATATGCCATGGTCGTTGCGACCTGACCTAGGGAACCCCGATTGGCTGGAGTCTGAAAGGCCTCATGTAGAGAGCCTTTCAGACTCCAGCCAATCGGAGTCGACCCTAATGGTGCAGAATTGCCCCACTAGGTAAGGCTCCACCTGTATAGTGGCACTTGACTCTAGCGCCGACCGTGGCCAACCCCCTCAGTGGGGGAGATCAGGTAAGCTCACGCGAAAAGAGGGCGAGTGACTGGGGGCTGGGCAGGAGTAATCCTCTTAAAACCGAATGATGCGCAGGTAAAGGGTGGCTCAATCAAATGCGGTTTATTGTCTGCGCAGCTCAGTTGGTGCGAATTTTCACAGGTTACATGCCAGAGATGCTGCTCTGTAACCTGCGCACCTTTCTGAACCGCCTCGAGGGGGCATCATGTAACGTTCCTCTATGTCCCTGAGACTCATCCCTGCTGAGGTCGCAAACCATACCTTGCTATCCAGCATTGACCTTCTCCGGTAACTCCCAAACACTTTTTCCAGCTCGACCAGGGTTGACTTCCCGTCCAACTCTGTGGAGTTGAACTGACATTATGATGGAACAAGGGAATAACTCACGTCAGAATTAAACCCTATATACGTATCCTGGCTCTCTGCAACCACCAGCACCCTCTTAAGATGAATATCAGTGGAAAGGATCAATTCAGCTGGATGGGTTTGGACGGATTTTTTTTGGCATATACTCTACCTAGGGGAAACGTCATCACAAGTCCTGCCTGACAAAAGAGTACATGGCAACCGGATATGAGGCAGTGGAGTAGTAGCAATGCAACATCATCCAGACATCAGCATGTTATACAGCAACAACAGCATGCTATAATGTGTTGGAGGTGAAGTTAGAGGTAGGACGGCATCAAAAAGGGCTGCTGCGGGATTTAGGTAAGGCTCGAGCCAGCACAAGCCGCCACTGCATAATTACACGATCGGCCATCAGCACGCGAGGTGTGTAATACAGGACGTTGCCAAGGCAACTAGTTGCTCGCTCTTTTTGCAGGAACCGTTCGCTCGCGACTACTGCACAAGTCTTTACACAGTTAAAGCAGCCTACCGGTGTCTTACATTCTTTCTTTGACACAGATATAAAAATACGAAACGGCCATATTCTGATAATTATTGCTGCAGTCGAAAGATTGTTAGCCTGTAGCCTACAATATGTTTTCTCATTCGGATTCATTCTACGTACAAATCAAGTTTTTTATGTAGCTTGTAGTGCCTCGATTCAGTTGCCCCATTTTATAACACCTGCTATATTCGACCCCCAGTGGGTCGAATATACAGAAGTTATACAGGGTGTATCAAAACTCTACCATAAGCCATATGCCAATGGCGTAATGGTCAGCAGATGATCATTTACAGTATCGGAATCATAGGCCTGGGCCGCCGCATGACCGAGATAAATTGACCTCAACCAATAGGTACTGGCAGGTATGCAAACCTTCAGCCGCAATCGCGTCACAGGTGAAGGTCGCAGCTATTTTCTGGGGGGCTACTGACACACTGCTATTGGGGTAGTCACTGAGGGCTCTTAGAATGCAGTTCCCCCCAGATGCACTGCTATTCTACAATCACGCTTAAGCGCAATCGCTACTTCGCAAATGATCAATTATCTACGTGATGTGGCTGCCTAGACGTGATGACCCCTCTACATATAATGATGCTCTGGTGCCCCTTGTGCCATTGGTACATGGCTTAAGGTAGAGTTTTGATACACCCTGTATAATGGGGTATTGAATCGGGGCACAACAAGCTACAAAAAATAACTGCTATCGGGCGATAGCAGTTATCTAAAAGTGACCCGGATATTTGGAACACCCTGTATTAATATCTTGAATAATCACCAGTTGCATGATCAGCTGTAAACCCAGGACGAATGGTTTATTCTTATTTTATGTCAATAGGATTCATCCTTTGTTCTGGATTTATTATCGATCACACAAGGGCACGTTCTTGTTGACTAATTTGAAAATGGGGAAAATGACGACATGTCGTGTTACGTGTAAATTGTGGCGGATAAGAAAGCTTCGGAAGAAAAGCTTGGCTTGCAAGTGGGTTCTTCTATCGGACGTTATTTTTGGCAAATACACACAGCCACTACAAGACAGTCATCATTTCTGCCAGCCAATAGTCAACTCCTATCGTCCAAATGATTACTTTTTGTACTGAAGTCATTTTTGGTGTCTGAATCCATCCCACCAAGATAATATGCTCTTTTTCATGTAGAAGGGCATATTATCCGGGAGGGTTTTCGTTCAACCACATAATTATGGGGCTCACATGAAATTATGAATTTTCTCCTGTGGTTGGTGCAGTTACTGTAGATGCAGTCCGTCGAGTAACCGTTTTACCTGAAACTTAATAGTCACCCTTGGTCACCATAGTAATGAAAAGAATTGAACCACTTCAACATGTAAAATGATCGCATGTTACCAAAGCAGCACCGAGCGCAATTGAGTAAAATCAACACTGAGAGGGTAGTCCTCGGGGCCAATTTGCACTTCTGAAGGTGGACAGGGTACAGTTTCTGGCCCTTTATGACCCTTGCAAACCAGCACGGGGGTATTTGCGCCACACCTCCCACTTCCCACCATTGAAGGTAGAAAATGTACAGACCTGATACCTATTTATAAGCAATATTCACACCTAATTACTTCACACCTAACCATGCAGAACAATCATTCACATTGGAGTGATATAAATATTTGTGAGTTTGAAATAATATTATATGAATAGTACATTATCGCTCATGAGCTGAACTTTTTGACTTGAATATGTCTTTAAATTCGGAACTGGGGGGCATGCACGAAAAGTCGAGCGCTACAAAAATGGGGGATAATATTTCCACTAATATTTGCAAAACTAAAAGCAACATCCAAGAAATAAATATACCTTCGACTAGACAAAGGTTGTCCGTACCTGGCATGACCTGACATGACCTGACTTCGGACTGAGCGCTCAAGGTCAGGGGGCGCGCTTGGGAGGTCTGCAAAATGACCAAATTCCACGATGCGCAGCGGGCTTCGGGCCGGTGCGGTGTAACTTCGAATTCCGCCGAGTGAGGACTACGATAGTGGTGTCTTTCGAAAGCTAACGATCATGCTATAATGAATATTGGCCACCAATCATCGTGAACAACGCAACGAGGACTTTGTGAAGAATGAGCTCCAAGTTGGTGAAAAGGCAACCTGCGCCCGCTAACAGCGCCACCGCGGAAGAAGTGTTAAGCTGCGCTCGCTAGCAGTGCCAAAGTAGCAAAGTGTCACCCAGATAAATTCATATGAATTCCTGCTCATTTTGAATCATGTTTCACTTCCTTAGGTGTACTCGTTGGAAAGTTATTCGGAAATAAAAATAGGTACCGACTTCTGATCCACCCTGATTAGTACATACGACACGACCCGTATTAATGGAGGTCGACACTGCCGTTCATGCAGATGCGAAAACTATTAACGGTCGACTTTTCGTGCATCACTCGACTGTAAAGTGTACAGTGGAGTACCAAATTCAAGGAGTGCCACGGAGTACCAAAGAGTAAGGTACAGTACCTAAGCCCTAAGGAGTATCTGGGAGTACCACTGCAGGAGTACCGAAGTGGTTAACCCCTGTGCCCCCCACTTCCGATTTTAAAGACGTATTCACGTCAAAACTTGTGGATTTTGTCCCTGACACAACCTAATGAATTTTTTTGTACAAATTTCTCGATGGGTTTCAAATTTATTTATCAGAAAACGGACTTGACAATATTTTGATGCCCATTATTTAAAGAATTTTATTTAACCCTGTAATGCCCCTTGGATCATATCTGGCACACCATTTAGTGCAATTTGGCACTTACAGGAAATATAAAAATTGCAAAAATTGCACTAAATTGTGTGCCAGATATGACCCAGTGGGCATTACAGGGTTAAATATTAACATAACACATACCACTATCGACACTATGTATAATTATTTATTTACAATGTCATTGTAAATAAAATTTTTCTTAATCTTCTGATGAATACATACCGTAAGTTTCTGCATTTTGACTATCAGCTCGAGTGACTGTATCCTAAATCCTTATACACAAAGTTGACAATAGCACCACTGCACTGCCTTGAATTGCAACTATGTGACTCTCGGTCCTGCGGGCTAAAGGGACGTTATTGCTCCTCTGAGAAAATTCTTTCGAGGAGCTTAACCATCCCTAATTTCTCTTGTGCTCCAGTCCCTCGAAGAGGAATTTCCTATTGTGGAGGAACCCACGATTAGCTTTGGTATTCTCTGCGAGCTGTCTGGCATCAAAGCACCACATTGACCTTTCTTTCGCAAAAGAAAAAAACTGGAAAGAAAATTAAAATAAGCAAAAATATTATGTATAAGCCTGCAAGGAGGATCCTCCCCGAAAACATTCACTTCAAATGAGGCCATTCGAAGAAGAGTGTATGTAAATAAAATTTAATCCCCTCGAACTTGTTAGTCAAAAATTTAAAAAATAAAAACAAGAGACTCATCGTGCTCATGAAAATGTTGACATACATTGACTACCGTTGCACTCTTGTTCCAGTTCAGGGTGAGAATACGAAGATAATTTAAGGATTGTTTACCTAAGCATTAAGCAACCAGTTCAAAGGTAAGAAACAATCAGGAACTGAGCAGTCCCTGTGCGGGGATTGTTGAATTTCTTTAAACCGGTTACTGAATCAAACACTCCATCAATTCTCCTAGTCTCAGTTGTTAGATTTTTTTAGATAGATAGATACGTAGATAGGTTTTATTTCCGTTTACAGTTCCCCATCACACGGAAAGACACTCTCACCCTCGCCATATTAATTTACAACATAAAGTCACATGACTGTAGTTTTTTGGTCACTTGTACAAAAAAGTTATACAATGAAAAAACATTTATCAATGGCATGTCCCAAAATCATATATGTATCGAGTCGATAGGTACCCTGGGAAAATTACCCAAACACTGCCTTCTGAACTCATTGAAAAAAGGACATTCGTATAACTAGTGATATACCGTGTTTTCCACCATACAAGTACATAACGTTACATATCGCGTCCTTTCTTATCCTTATGCTATATCCTTGTATCCAGTACACCAATGATCCATTTCTTAGGTTCGCCAGGAGTCTTATCATTTTCAGAGGTAAATCATGCTGCAAATACTTTTCTTGCATGAAACTGTTTCTGCTAATATCCTGACAATCATGCATCCAACAAGACCTGCTGCATATGGAATGTGGGTTGCACCAAGGGGGACACAGGAGAGTGCTACGGGGTACATTTCGGATGGCGCCACTGACCGTGACCCGGGGTCAAGGTCACATTTGTCAATGGAAACCCCCATAATTTATTGCAGATATTGACACTACATGAAAAGCAAAAACACTTTCACAGGGACTACATTTTGTCAATTGAATGCGCCAACAGCGCCAAAAAAAAATGTTCAAGATGGTGATATTCACCTCTACGGCATGCAGAGCAATGGCATCATGTCAGCTGGTTATGACCTGCTATGAAACAAATGCTGCAATTACATTACATTACATGTCTAATTTGGATTACACCTTCATGATTGTGTACACCCAAACAAGATCTCATGTAATGTAATTGCAACATTTATTTCATATTGCAGGTAATTACCAAGGTGAATATCACCATCTTCAACAATTTTTTTGGCGCTGTTAGCTCCTACTGTATAGTTTGAAAAAATCAAATGTCACGAACAGAGGTCGATTATTTTAATTTAAGAAAGTATTATTTCTATAGCATCCTTCTAAAGACTGAAGTGATTCTCTAGTTCTTTTAAGAGCAATTTATAGTGCTTTTTAAAGCCCTCTAAGTCTGACCTTTCTCAAACACGCCTTCGTTGACGGTGCCTCTCACGAAACTCTTGATACACTGGAAAGCAATCGGGGGAGAGCATCAGGTTCCCAGTACCAATCTCTATGCTAAGACTGGTTTGATCACAAGGGAAAATAACACCTTATCAGAAGTGAAAAAAAACTGGGTTGCTCGTTAGGAAGCCATCGATAGGAGACAGGAAATGGTTTTTGGGAGTAGATCAATTGAGTTCCTGGCGTCAATTTGAAAGCACCCTCCCCTCCTTCCCCTTCTCGCTGTCTTCCTCCTTCACTTCCCCTTCTCCCTTCCTCCCCTCTCCCTTTAAAAAAATCTCTGCCTCTTTGTTCAGGAAAAGGATGAGCCTTTTAATGCGATGCGTTGTCAGATAAACCTGTAATCAATTTACCCTGACATCTGCAATCGAACGTGATCTAGGAGGCTTGTTCAGAAAATATAGATAATAAAATAATCTGCTTTTCACACTTTTCCTCCCTTTTGCACGGGTCTACTTTGTAATAATGGCTGATTTTGTGTATTTATTTTGCAGATCGGCCATTGGAGGTGTCCATTCTCGGGAGCAACCAGCCGTTGTCAGCGGGTAAAGAATATGAATTAGTGTGCCAAGCAGTGGGTTCCCGTCCTCCTGCTCAGATCAGCTGGTGGAAAGATGGGAAGCAAATGGACAGTGTCAAAAAACAGGTAGGTTTTCGTCACGATTAACATAAATCGTTAGTGGAATAACTATCCATTTTATAAATGTAGACACCAGAATATAACCTCTGCCGATTGACTATTACTTGCACTCTAATTATGTCGTTATCGGTATATGATCACATAAAATGAACTGCCGTGCCGTATTATCAATAGTACAAAAGTTAGTTACTGCATATACAGGGTGAAGGGAAACTCGCTCCCAATCGCCAGGTAGACTGATAGTACTCGCAAAACTAATATAGGGATATGCAGTTACTTTTTGGCTCCATTGCCTAGTTAATGCGTACGGCGGGGCGTCCTTCAAGTGTAGAGGGCCGGATGGTGACATATGAGGCGTATGAGGCAAAAACCACGAAGTGCATGCGTGTCGTACCCGGATTCTTACTCTGACGGGATTTGATCGCCTTTTGCACGTGGACGATGTGTTAGAGGACCAAAGGCAAGGGACCGGAGGCCCTCGAACTGACTTGTGCTTCTTAGAAGCTGTCGGAACGGATGTGATGTCACGAAACTTTGACGGCGCCGCGCCGTAGCCTACGCATTAACTACGCAACGGCGCGTGCATATCCCTATATTAGTTTTGCGATTATCCGCGAGTTTCCCTTCACCCTGTAGAGAGTGTGTCATAATACCGTATACCGGTATTGTACGGCCTCAGTATGCTAAGCAATATTCTATGAGCCTAGAAAAAATAAATATTCATTTATTTATTGTTTATTTCTTGTATCCCGTGATGACCCTTACGGGTTCTATATGGGGGTGGCACACCACGATCAGTTTTCTAGTACGTATACTTTTTCTTCACTCTCCGGTGCAAGGAATCAAGGACATAGGGTGAGGATATAGGAATTCCTCCGGAGGGAACATGGGTGTAAGTGCAATGTCCGAAAATGGGTCATGTGCTGTTCCCCAGGAAGTTAGGTTGCCAGACACCTCCAAGGCGCGGGTCAGAGACCCTCCCGACGCAGGTGAAAGGGAACTCCCAGGTGGGGATCGAACCTGGGACCTTTCACTCAGCAAGCCGAGACGTTTCCATCTCGGCCCCGAAAACAAAGATATGGAGTGACGATAATAATTACGTGGTTTAGGCCACCAGAATAATTGAAGCGCTCAGAGGAAAAATGGCATATCCCAACCGACCTTCAATTTTGAGATTGTAGTGCTTTTGTACTCTCCTGCCATCTACTTTTCATGTGCTGTAGTCCCAAATGAATTGGGATATGGCAAGGCTCACATATTCCACTTGTAAAATTGGTCCGCAATGGAAAATCCCATTCTCTTGCAACACAAAGAGCCGTTTATCTCAAAATGAACTCCGGTTGGGATATGTCGTTTTTCCTCTGAGCGCCTCAATTATACCCACTAGAAGAATTCTTAGGCAAAAAATCTATGAGGAATTACTGCTCTTAAAATGGGAACTTATTCCAGAGTTATAGTAATAATATAAATTAATCAACGATTATAAAATGAAATTCTCTTATTGCTGGTGCCATCATTTTTCAGGAATGATTTTACAATCATGTCCTTTATTGTCATCAAGTTGCACTTTGCCTGGCAGGTTGTGTAAAATACTGACGTATCTATTTTGAAACAGCGCATATTGATTGGGGCAAAAAGCTAGAAACAAGCACGCTGAGCGGGAACTGTGCTTGAAAAGGGGGAAAAATAGACTGGGCAAATAGAAGCCGACTCGGTAGAGCTAAAGCTAATGAAGGTAGACATGCAGAAGGTGATTGATTACATAACGAAACTCAGTGCCCAGAAGGCTCTCCCACTTTTGGTAGCGGTGCGTGTCCATCAAGCGATCAGAGTGACATCCACTAAATCTCTGTACCCGACGCAGATCAAGTGTGATTCTGGGAATTCGGGCCAGGATTTTTTTAACGTACGTGTGACTTAAGGGATCCCAATTTATTATTTTACCCTGGTGTAAAATTAAAAGTGTGTAGTGGAGCAACAGGCATTACTATGTTAATATGTGAATGCCGAGTGTCTTAACGCGAGCAAATCAATCTAGGAGTGAAGGCAAGGGGTTGAACCCCATCACATCAACGCATGCAAACATTCCATCAGCAGCAGTCACAGGGGAACTACACCAAAAATCCAGGCTGTTTGCACACCAGGTCACTGTACAGCTCAGAAAAGATACAAGAAGTGTCTGATCCTATTTATGCGTGCCTTCTCAAAACAGAATCTGATGACAGTGATGAGAGAGAGAGAGAGAGAGAGAGAGAGAGAGAGAGAGAACAAAACATTGACATTGCTGGGGGTAGGACATCATCATACACTATAAACTTACGAGATTCGCCCAATATTCACCTAATTCTCCGAGTCAATTACCATTACATATTTTGATGAGCGTTTTTTGGTGTAACATGTTTTCTTAGAGAAGCTTATAAAAGAAACACACGGTTGAAAAAAATTATAATATGCTTCTATTCTGCACAAGTCCATGGACATGATTGTACAGTAGTCCTGTGACCATGGAGAGAAATTTTTATACTGTAATGCACCACTGTTGTGTAGATGGGGATGACGTGACACAAACTCTACCAGAAACAAATATACACCCCCCCCCACACACACACCAAGGATGTGTAGTATATTTTTACCGCACTTTTTATTAATACAGAGTTCTCTTGGTATTAGCTGTTAAATAAATTCAACTCACAAGGGAACGTCACGAATATTTTTTTAAATACCCCGTGATGTCCCTTACGGGATCTATTGGGGGGGGGGGGGGG
>JYFJ02006031.1:0-21494 GCA_000934665.2 Catajapyx aquilonaris
ACACTTGGGGGGACAAATGACCAGGGCTTTTTGCTGGAATTGGTTTCGCAATTTGGGAGGGTAATAGTCTCTAATGAATTAATGGCCGGCATTTAGCTTGCTGAAATACAGTTTTGGCCAAAAATGCACGCATGCCAATCGATTAGTAGTTGGTGTCATCAGGTGTGAAGGTCGAATGGTAGGGGGTTGAGGTGAGGGATTTAAAAAAAAAATCAAAAAAATCAGAGCTATCCATGTCACTGATTGGATTTGGATCTAATCTGCTTAATTAACCTGCCGATGTATCATTTACCTGCGTTTTACGGCCCCTAACCGGTATGTAAATGCAGATACATTAGTAACCATAGACTCAAACTATACTTGTAAATAGGTGGCCAGTGATGGTGACTCAATTATGCAGAGAGCAGAGTGTATATAGGCTCAACGGCAAGAATGAACAAGGCTGCACTTAAATGTGCTACAGAACGTAAACCTATCTTGCTGATAAATACGGAATCATTAAAATCGCTCTAGTCTATCCATGGTCCTGCCAACCAACGTTCAAAATTCCCTCCAGGAAAAGGACGTTTCGCCACATGCCGTCGGGGGCGCAGGCTGTTTCCTCGCATCAGACCACGGTCATATAAGTAAGGTCTGGTCACTCCCACCCACCCCCTGCAGACGTGTTTTGCAGAAGTTGCTCACCTGAGAGCGCCATGAGACATTTCGGAGGCCAGGATAAGTGGCGACCCTACCGGACTAGGCTGAACTTTATAGGTACGAAAGGGGAGGGCTACATTGGGGGGCCCAACATGGCCGCCGGCGGCCATGTTGGGCCAGCATGTAGCCCTCCCCTTTCGTACTTATAAAGTTCAGCCTAATCCGGTAGGGTCGCCACTTATCCTGGCCTCCGAAATGTCTCATGGCGGTCTCAGGTGAGCACCTGCTGCAAAATTCCTCGGCAGGTGATAACGCCAGAACGTAGTATAAGTGTCTGTGGGCTGCATCAGACGATGCATTAATTTTTTTCTCTCCAAATTTTAATCTCTTATCCTGGTGTTACCGTGCACTTTTGTAACAAACGAAATGCACTCCCGGAATCAATATTTTGTTTCCTTATATCGAGAGCTCAACTTTTACTGTAGAAAAGAGTACGTAAGGACTTTAGTATACAGCAGGTCTGCTGTATAACTTATCCTTGAGACTGAATTCAGATTTAAAAAGGCATGACTGTTTACATAATGTTCTGCGGCCAAGTAACCAAACTGAAAAAGATTTGTTGGAATCATGCTCTCTGTCAGTATTTATCAAAAAATTCAATATAATTTATATGTCCAAAGAAAGGTGGCAGTCTTATTCCAGAGCAATATTTACCAAATTTTCAACAACAACAACAACAACAACAACAACAATAAATCAACAATAGTACCTAAGCAGTTTGGAGTAGGGGATATGGTGTCCGACTGCTAATCGAGAGGTCCTGGGATCAAATCCCGCGGCCGGCAACTCTGACCGTGGTTTTCTGTGGTTTCCCACGGTCCTTCCTGGAAAATTCCGGAGTTGTTTCCGTAATTAATAGGCCACAGCCGCTTCCTTCCGTCCCTATCATATCCCAAAAAGCGCAGTAAAATGAAAGCAAAGAGTTCCAGGCAAAACAAAACTTCCCCCCTAAAGAGCCGATAGGCTGATAACGGGGTATGAATTATTAATTATTAAGTCAACAATAGCCTCGAGTGGTTTGTAGCAATCATCAAAACTGGAGGGAAATTAGTTACTATTAAATAATCCAGCTCTATACTTTCAATTAACTATCATCGTTGAGGTGTTTGACCGAGCCCTCTGATTGCTCCGCCGCATATTGTTACCGCCACCTCCCCATTGGCCCGGCCCGCGTTCTACTTATGCGCAATGGGGTGTAAACAACTCCTCTGTTGGGTTGCCGGGGAAACTGTCCATTCCTTCTCTGTATTGTTGCCCAGTTGGCACTACTGTGAAGTTGTTTACAGAGTCAGTTCCCTTTATGGAACGACAGACACAGGACAGACATGTTCTCAGTTCTCACTAATCGGGCCGTTCGAACACTGCTGGAGGGCTAACCAAGGGGGTAATCACTCGACTGAAAAGTGTACACTGGAGTACCAAATTCAAGGAGTACCAAGGAGTAATAAAGAGGAGTACCTGGGAGTACCATTCGCAGGTGTACACCGGAGTACTGAAGTGGTTACCCCCTTAGGGCTAACGTTATACCTTGCGTTATACCCTCCCCCGGCGATATGGTGCGCCGAATAGGTACCCCAGGCCGCAGGCCTAGAAAAGAGCGAGCGAAGCGAGTGGTTTTCTAGGCCTGCGCCCTAGGAAAATGCGAGCGGAGCGAGGGTTTTCCTAGTAGGATTGCATGAAAGCAAATTATAGGGAAAATCTCCGATTAATATATGTGCGTATTCACAATGCATAACGATCGGACATAATTTTCTTCTGAAATTGTGTTGATACAACCGGTCATAAGGTACAGAAATATAATATACTGTACGTATGTCTTTTGACATAATATTATAAAGCTGGGTTACTCATACACTGATGCCTGTCATACTGTTATAGAAGCGGTTTCATTCCCTATATTTTCTTGACGGAGGTGACTGACCAGTGGCATAATAATAATTTTTATTTATTTTACCCCGTGATACAACTGTAAGTCGTTATAGGGGGGTGGCCTACCACCATCGGTTTTCTAGTATTCTCATACTTTTTCTTCGTTCTCGTTGCAGGGAAGCAGGGAAATGGGGGTAAGGATAGGGATTTTTGTGGAGGGGACACAGGTGCAAGTGCAATGTCGGATATGGGTCATGTGCAGTCCCCCAGAAGGCTATAGGTTGCCAAGACGCCTTCTTAGGCGCGGGCAGAGACCCACTGACGTAGGTGAAAGGGAAATCCCTGGCGGGGATCGAACCCGGGACCTTCTGCTCAGCAAGCCGAGACGTTACCATCTCGGCCACCGCGCCTTCCCCAGTGGCATATAATTATGCTGATGGACGCACGTTCCCTTTCGAACACAACCAGCGAATTAGGTGTTCCCATCACCTAATTTTCGAATTCAAAAATAGCTCATAACACCAATATTTCCAGATGTCCTTGAAATAAAATATACTCTGATTTAACCAGAACTCGTGCATCGACTCACTGGTCACAGCATTATAACCCCTCTATTTTTAACCCTCATTTGATATGACAAATCTTGCAATAGTGCTCCACTAGCCTATATGAGGCCGGCTGGTTGAGATTGGCTACCTCATTTGTCTGCAAGTTCCATGCTTGCCAAGGGGATGAGGAAATCCCCGCTGGAGAATACTAATGTGGGTGGGATTGGAATAAGGAATACTAAAAAAAAATAGACCACCACTGAAAGTGAGGGAGGAATAAGAGCTCTATTCTATCCGCAAGTGAGAGTTATACTGTAATTGGGTATCCCAAACTGGACTGGAGGTAATTTTGAACCACTAATGAATGCTGGTGCGTCATCTCTTGAAGGTTAAGCGAGATATCAAGATCAGTGCGTTGGAGCTTATGTGGTATTACATTTGCTTCAAGGGAGTAAGGGTTTTCGTAACCGTGGAGTTATTAGGTAATCTATTCTTACGGAACAGGTGTGAGAAAAGTGCAAAAAAAAAAATAATTAGACCTACTCCGGGGCAGTGTGGATTCTAGCCAGATGAGGTGTATAATTGTATCGGAATAATACAGCACAAGGGGCTGGGCAAGGTGAAAGCTCAGAAGGAAACGAATCTTCCGGTGAGACAACCAGTAAACAAGGTGACCTGGTTTAGGAAAATTTTATACGGTAGCATGTATATGAAACCGCCCATTTCCTCTAATTCATAAATGACGTACATCTTAAATTACTCTTTCACGCCTCTGATTGTTTAACCACTATTGTTCTCAAAGCCCTCCTTTTCGCATCATTCAATTCAGGACGTGGAGCATATATATCCACATTTCTTGTGTGCAACGTCTGATGGTTAACGTATAACGTCGGTATGACTTTGCCCTCCAACGGTGCCGCACCCTGAACTGTGACTGACAGGTTAAATAGCATAAATTATAAGTTGCCAATACGTGTCACCGACCTTTTCCAATAATAATAAAAAAAAGAAGTTTTTCACTTTGAAGCCCTGAAGCGACTCATCTTTCCAAGAAGGTGACTTATTCAACAGGTTCGAATCAGCAACGCTGAGCTATAATATATTAGGACATGATAAACCTACTAAACCTGTAGTGCCTGAGGAGTAGACGGTGATGACATAGTATAGAGACGCCAAACGGTCGATTTGTGGGTGTAAAGAAGACACAAAGCGCATACATGGCGCCATCTGAATGTTAGCACACAAGGAAGACGAAAAAAAAGAACAACTAAAAAAACCAACGAATGATTATTGCCCAGAAGTGCTCAAGGTTTCCGACTGTTCCTTTCGAGTGATTATAATAAGATGGGGGTATGGGGGAGGGGGGTTAGAGAGAATCTCCTTAGAAACTATGCTAGTTACGAGTCAGATAAGTATTCTTCGCATGGCCGGCACCGTTTTATTACCTAATTGCCGCATCCATTTTCCACAAACATTATTACGACTGTAAAATTCTTATGACGCACATATATCACTTATATAATGATATGCAGTAACCTCCTTGCGTACATGATGAATTTGTGTTTAATTCACATGCACGTGGTGAGAATATGAGTGTTTTAGAACTTATTTTTAGATCAGTATTCAGTACATACACGTATGCAACATTCTGTTCGTGAAGTGGGAAGATAACCACTGCCTAAGGGCATTATAAGTCTGGGAAGTGGAGGTAACTTACCCACGGGGTAACCTGTTGTTTACTCCGTAACATTTTAGATAGGTTGCCATGATGGTGTAGTTACCCTAGGATATGTTGCCTCTACGCTCCACCCTCCAGACAATTCTAAATGGACAGGACAGATGCTGATTTTCAGTGTGGCAGTGAGACATTACCAGAGACTGAAATCCTTTGCATTAAGATGTACCAGGTGCCAAAAAAGTTCCTTGTTGAAGGTATTTTGGTCATTAAAACTGTTAGAAAGTGTTTTTTTTTCCATTGTCACATTTATTTTAAAACAAAATGACGTGTTTTAAAATTTGTAATTTTTAAAACGTCGTCTTTTCATGGGGGATCACTCCGCCACAGACCAGCATCGTACCTGTAGCATATGTTACCGTCTTGAGAAGCTTCGTCCAGTTGTATTTGCAGCCTGAAGACTGAGCACCAACAAGTGGTCATTTTGTTTGTTGAAAAGTAATTCAATGGTGAAGGGCGACTCGTCAGAAAATAGTAGCCTACTATATTCGATGAGAGTTGTTTTAGACGTGCATCATGCTGACCCTCCCGGCTTCGAACCGGCCACTTGGCCTTCTTACCGTTATCGAGGAAATGTGTAAATTTTGAAACTAGTGTACTAGTTTCAAAATACACATTTCCTCGAAAAAAAAGTGTTCGGAACACTTTTTTTTCTCTCGGACACTTGAGGTTCGCAAGATGTCTCCCTGGATGATGTCTCGGGGATCGTGGCCGGTCATCAGGTGCACCAAGGTCACACCTTTCAATTTTTGGGCCGATGTGTAGTTTTCTGTACGATGTCAGCCAGACAATTATTTTGCCGATATTAGACCACTGTCCATATTATTATTATTTGAAAAGGAAATTAAATGATGAAATGAATAACAAATGAATAAGCATAATATCTGATCTTAAAAGTGACACCAAATCTGAGGAATTAATCATATATAAACAATGAGTAGTAATATTATATCCTAAGAATATAACTTTGCCGCATCCCTATATATACAAGAACGAGAACTTTTATGCTTCACAGAAAATATGGCAAAATCTTGGCCAAAATACAGGGTCATCGAAAAAGATTGCTTGGATTTTAAAATCCTATAACTGACTCGAAAACTTGTAGACATATCTGAATGATTCAAATTTTTAAACGCTAAGAAAATAACTTTGTCAAACATTTTGGTCTCACCTTAGTTTGTTTCGATACGAGCTTTATTTGTCGCTCAGTAGATAAAAAAAGATGGTATTCGGTCTCGTGCCACACCCAATCAATCATATCTGGTGTTACCGTTATTGCAATCCTATCCCGTAGGAGCTGGATATGATGGGTCTTTACACCACACACATTGTTCTTGATGATGCACATAAAAAGTCGCCTCATCCACGAAACAAATCTGCCGTAGGAAAGTTTCATTTGTTCAGCCTCCCAGTGTGCGAAGTCTTGAATGAGAAGTTTCCCAATGCCTATAGCACCCCCAGAAGCCCAGATCTTACCCCGATTGACTTTTTTGTGGAGATACATGTATGGTGAAAAGATCCTGCATCTCCAGCACCTACGAGATAGGATCACAATGCAATGGTGACTCCAGACACGTCTGACCGGGTTAGGCACGACACCGATTACCGTGTTTACATTTGTTGAGCGACAAATGGAACTCATATCGAAACAAACTATGGTAATACCAAAACTTTAGACACTTCGTAGCATTTCAAAACTTAAATCAGTAAGGCATTAAGCTATGTCTACAAGTTGTCCGGTTATCGGGTATCAAAATCCAAGCATTCTTTTTCGATGACCATGTACAGCAGTATATTAATTAGTAGAACATGGTTGGGTATACAGTTAATAAATAACACTGTAAGTTGGCAATTGACTCATTTTACTCACGTATGCGTGATTAGAGAAAGAAAAACACCACATTAATAAGAGTCAAGCGAAAAGAGTGTCTTGCTGAATAATTTGCACCACGTATTTTCTGAACACATGTTGCGTTAAATTAGTCTTGTAGTATTTCTCGAATGCGTGTTAGGACAGTCATTATTGAATACTACACTCCATATAATTAGTTCTCAACGCATGCATAATATTACTTATGAGCAATGAGCAGGTTTTGTTTTCGAAATAATCGTGTATCAACTGTTTTATTTTTTTTATATAAATAGAACCACCTTGCATGTGGCGTGTAAACCATTCTTTGCAGCACTTCAGCTGTTCAACTTTTGGAATAAATTATGCGATACAAGATCCGATAGCAGCCGCATTATTTTCGGGCGGAAAATGTAATGCTCTGTGTAACAACCCAACCATTCCCTCCTTTATGGTGCAAAAATGTCCCTCCAAAAAAAACGCACTTCTGAGTAATCGCAGCAGGAGAAAACATTTGCAACAGTTAGACAGCAGTGATTAGTGCAGTGCCAAACCATCCCCTTCGGCTAGGAAAACCTGACTTTAAAAATGAACCTTCATCAACCCCCCACTAGATGCCCCCACCAAAAAAATGGCCTCAGGTCTAAGCGGAGATCCTATCTTGTTAAGAAATGACCCGCTTCTGTCTTTACAGCTTGATTCATGTACTGCTCATCAGCAAATCTATTTAATTAGTTCCTACCGGAATTACTGAAGGTATAAGCTGAGATGAGGCTTGGAAAGAATGTAAATAGAGTAATGTGTTTTGTGAGGGGTTGGTGGTGGTGGTGGAGGAGGATGGGGAGGCATATTACGGCCTTCTTTCGTGCTGGATGCGCCTGCAATTAGCCTAACCTTGTGCAAGAAGCTCCCGGGATAATTAAAACAGATTGTTTCGTAAGGGTGACTTATTATCTTGCTGCTGTGTAAAGCCGGAAAGTTCTCGTCGACGGTTCCCAATGCCGTGACATCCTTTCAGAGACCAGGGAAAAAAATTAACTATGGGACAAACCGGGAAAGTGGACTATGAGGCTAAGTGGAATATGACAGGGTGTTAATAAAGTTGTGGGATAAGAAAAATATTAGGCGATTTGGCTTCCAACCACCACCATGTCTTTCAATAGCAATTCACATCACTAGGTACATTGTTAATATTGTCGCGAGTCATTGTTTCTCATTGTGACGTCGTTACTATTACTGAATACAGTACTTACAGGAGGAATTTCCCTCCCATAATACCAGATAATACCCATGCTACCTGGTGGGGCCGGAAGATGCCATCAGGTAAGTACGGATTATACAATCTGCAGAGAAATATACTGCGCAGACCTTACAGTACACAGACTAGTGGAAAATAGTTAAAAGCAATGAGAACTATTACAGTGGTGCACAAAATAGCTTTAAAAAATCACCCATATTTGCTCTCTATAGAAGTTTTCTATTAGCAATATCTTTTCATGCTTGCAATCCGAAATTCAGTGTCTCCAAATGCGGGTACGGGTTGAATAGAGACACTTTGCCACCTGCTCGAAATTATTGGCAAAAGCAACCCCGTTTTTGAAGTGGGGGTAGAAATTAGCGGCGCCCTTTCAAGCTGCACGAAAGAGCCTCATTTGTAAGTAATGACTGCAGGCGTTTTTCACAAAATAGGTTGTGCCTACACCTGCACTAGACACTTCCCCTTATATAGAATCAAAGCAAGGGGGGGGGGGGACCCCAACCGTTGGCGGGATCGATGATTCGGCCAAGTTATGGCAATAATAAAGCTGGCGTCATTAGAAGATTAATCACAACCCCTTGTCTTTGGCTCCAACACGAAGTGAAAGTGCCTATTAACCTTTTTTTGGAGACGGCTCTCTTGATGTTGTCGCCCGATGGAATTAATCACCTGGCCACAACTTGGGATTGTTTTGAACGATAGAAGGTGCTACCGCGTACAGACTGTCGATAATAAATTGCATTTAGTATTGCTGGGAAAATGTTCATGACTACACAAAATTGTGGAGTAAATTGCATGCAACTCAGTCATTATTATCGTGCAATTGGGAAAATTTTCTGTTCTGTGTATAAAATGATAGGATTTCTCAAATTTCCGTTCATACAACAATCCTCAACTCATTATTAATTAAACAGGTATTTCAAGGCGAATGTATGACGTTTATATAACATTTGCAGGCCGCATTCGTGGTCAAAATGCGCCATTTTGTAAAAAAAGGAATGAGTCACTCTGTACGTTGCACCAGGCACGGAGAGTGAAATATCGAGTATAATAATGGAGGCCTTCACATTTGTGAAACACCATATCCGTATGGCAATGAATTAATTTAATCACGACTTCTAGAATGACATGCCGGCGAAAATAACGCTGAGAGCCGCAGTAAATATCTATTAATAGTGTTTATCATGTAATACGCAAGGGCAAACCAATTTTTTCCTCCCCCATAAGCCCCACTTAGGTTTTCATGCACAGCTATAATCACTTGCTCTTTTCCACAGGTAATCACAGCTGCGTAGTAGCGAGAATCACGAATAACAAGTTACATGTAACTTCAAACGTGCAAATGGCAATCCCCCAAAGGTAAAATCAACTGAACCATATGAATAGACACAATGAAGATTTTGAGCATATACGGGTTAGTTATCGTACTGATCAGCGGTGCTACAAGGCTAAACACCGACGCCAGGGGGTGGTCCTCCTCCTGGAAATTTGCCCACTCTGGGGATCTTTAACGTGCACTCGCGCAATGTCACAATAGTTATCGTACTGAACCACCTCCAACCCCACTCCCAAGACATTCTATATCATAGAAACTCCGGGTCCCGGCTTATTAGTTCCGACTTCCTTGTATTCCCGTACCACTTCGCAGCTATGAATCCTTGATGAGGGAGACATTATCGAGCTTCGTCGCATAACAAGTCATTTCGTCTCCTCACCCCCCCCCCCCNCCCCCCCCCCCCTTTTCTCCCCTGGTCCGTTGGGAAGTGGGTGGTAGCATAAGGAGGGGGGCGAAAAATATTCCGGAGGAGGAGGGGGTGGGGTGTCAAATTTTTTTCAAGGGATCCAGAAATGATTGCGAACCTCTTTTGACTCCTGCTGCACGCTAACTTGTGTCTCAGCGGGCGACAATCTCATTCCATATTTCTAGAGCCTTTTTTGATTTTCTGCTCAGCCGTGGCCCTGTAAAAGGCGCACGACCTGCGGTATAAGTGAAATTGTGACATCGAAGCGAGACCAATAATGGCGCCGGGGATGTGCGCGGGGGGTTGGCAATAATGATAATAAAAATGGAAGAAGGAGGGAGGGATGGGGGGAGGAAAACCTTTGAGGATATGCAAAGTTTGAGACCACTTGTGCATTCTTATTTACGAAGTATAAAGTGACATGTGACCCCACCCTCGGCATGGTCCGTTAACGGTTTGGGAGGGTGCGGGAGGTATATTTGCTTTTACGCTACGGAGAGTTTCTAATTTAATGCGGCGTAACATGCTCTGCGGAGAGGGTAAAAGAAGGAAAATCTTCCTCGAATGAATATGCTGGCTACGTCCCTGGTTTATGCGACTGGAGCCTCTTGCGCAAACGGGGCGTAGAACCACTTTTGTCAGTTTTTGCTTAGGAGACATAAATAAAGCCGGCTGTAAAAGTTGGGCACAACAGTTCCTGCGGGAAATGTGAAACCATTCAGGATTGTACGAGGAAAGGGAGGAAAGATTGCCTTTTATAGGCTTAGAAAATAATAAAAAAAGAAATAGGATGATCCACTTCAGGTGCAATTTACATATTTGTATAGTTTCGTGAATGACAAGTCAGAATGCCAATAAAGAGGGGAGCCTCATTTCTTTTCTGCCTCGTACTAAAAACGACCACTTCTATTATGTAATTCACATATGAACACGGCCGGGGAGGTGTAGATGGCCGAGATGGTAACGTCTCGGCTTGCTGAGTGAAAGACCCCAGGTTCTATCCCCGCCTGGGGAACTTTCCTTTCACCTGCGTCAGGAAGGTCTCTGATCTGCACCAAGGAGGAGTCTGGCAACCTAACCTCCTGGGGAACAGCACATGACCCATTAGCTACGACATTGCACCTTGCACCCATGTTCCCTCCCCAAAAATCCCTATCCTTTCCCATTGTCCCTGTTTCCTTGCACCGGTGAATGAAGCAGAAAATATATACAGAAAACTGATGGTGGTATGCCACCCCGCTATAGCACCCGTAAGGATCATCACGGGGTAAACTAAATAAATAAATAATAATAATAATAATAATAATAAATGCACACGGCCCTGAATGTTGTCAGTGGCAGTCTCAGTATGACACTGTCAACAGCCTGATTTTATGAGGAATGTATTCTCTCAATGGGTCCATTGTTCGAGGTATGTTAAGGTATTACGAAACACGCATTCTTCAAGGTAGCTCAACATAAAAGGTATCAGGAGGGGTGGGAAATTCTTGGAAATCACTCGTTCCTCTACAATCATTGTACCTTACAGGGCGTAGTGTTCGAGGAATTTTCCTCTTGAATTTCGTTTGCGTCACATGAAAACATCACTAAAAACGATCCTGTAACATGTACAGCGCTTAAAGCAACAATGACTCAAGTTTAGGATATGAAAAACACCTCACCTTCCACTTTATACTTGGACGGGGCACCTGAACAGGAAACAACTTGGAATGAAGAGCTCCTTAGAGAAAGAAATTTTTGCTCTATTTTTCTTGATATGCAGCCAATTCAGTGGATTGGATTTTAAAAAGCTGGCCCTGTATAGAAGGTAAAATAAATATTTAGGAGCTTCCCTCTCGTTTCTTAGTGATTACAAAATGTGACAGAAATTGACGGAATAATTTTCATTGATTTTCCGAAAACGCGGGGAGAGGAAATGTTTTAAAAAATGCACGGGATAAGGGGATTATTATTATTATGACATGAGGTACCGTTTTTTAAAACTTCGATGCTGAAGCGCTACACATTGAGCCAGTGTATATGGCAAAGGTATTATAACTTACATAGTTACATTGCTGAGGTAGAGGTCTATACCGCATTGTATCGCGCTGATGCCAAATCCCCCCAAAAATAATAATGTATAGCGTATATTGTAACAATAGGCATCACATCTCCTGAAGATATGAATTTATGCAAATTAAACAAGCTCCTGGGTAAACAACATAATTATATGAACCGATTTTTTATTTCAAACAAATCACTTTTTGTTGTACAAAGGTTAGAAATGTTATCAACTTTTAACAGGAAACACGTTGTCTTATTTGTACTTTCGACGAAGACAGCCGTCACTGCATCCACCTCGTCCTCAAGGCTCATCGTTAGGTCGAAGACATCTTCTTCTGCAGGATCTACAGGTCATTATGTGGTGATCGATTGTCTACAACTACTGATTCAGATGGTATGGAGATGTGATCGCAGATCTCTGGCTAGTTGACTCTTGGGTCAGCTCTGCTGGATGATACGATTAGTATAAGAGATGTCCGAATTAAGTTACAATCACCTACAGTTGTCTAGGGCCTCGTCCTCAAGCCCCATCGTGAGGTCGAAGGCATCCTCTTCTGCAGGGTCTGGCTGCAGTTCCTCGTCATGCTGTGGTGTTTGAGAGTCTACAGCTTCTTCAGAGGGTGGAGATGCAGTCACAGATCCCTGACCAGTTGACTCTTGGGTCAGCTCTGCTGGACGAAACAATTAGTATAAGAGATGTCCGAATTAAGTTAAAATCATTCATAATCACCTTGTGTCTGGGTAGATGAGGAATGGCTCATCGATGCCTGAGGGATCTCAGGGGCGGTGCTTGGGTCAAAGTATCCTGTGGGGTTTTGGATCTCTACTTGATAGAGATTGTATGCTGGGATCATCAGCACCCCATTGTTGCTTACTTCACCGGACAGGTTTTGGCCCAAGGTATTCCCGATTATTTGGAATAACTCCACTTGCTGACTCTGAGGCATGGAAGCAGCAACATGAGCAGCAGCCCTCGTGTCCATACGGCGGCGGGGACGCCCAACTTTGAAGGCGGGACCTTTACGCTCGCACTGACCCAGGTGGTGATCTTTTCGACGACGTGCAGCATGTTTCAGCCTCCTGGGGTAAGCGAATGATGGGGGTTTCATCACGGAAGTGTTATACGGAACACTTCACACACAGCTGTGGTGCTAATGAATCGCTACAATGAAAATTATTTACTTGGAAACAGTAATATGTCGTAAGGTAACAACATGTTGATATGACGCTGCACGGCAACAGCGTCATATCAACATTACGTTACGACATATTACTGTTCAAAGTTAACAATGATATAATTCAGGCTGCCAACTAGATCATTTTGTACTCCTCATATCTTTGCTAATATTAATTGGTGGTCACACTTATTTTTACTGCAATTGAAGTTGTAATATTGACGTAAGAATCCCAATTAATCTCAATTAATACTTCAGAATTAGGTTAGTTAATAATAGAGCGCACTATAAAGGGGAGTTTATACAGTCTTGTTTGAGTTTGGTTCACAAGGGACACAATTGAGCAATATTACTCAATTACGTAATGTCCTTTAAAATGCAGAGTGCTCCTTACCTGTGAGTCATTACCATCTTTCTCATCACTGTGTCAGAGTTACGGCGACCCGACCATAAAGGCCCCGCGCCAAAAACTCTCTCATCACTTCTCATCACTATCGTTTAAATAATGCAGCGAATAATTATTGCCGTGGAGGCTGTCGCAACAGTTGCTTACAGGTGGAGGATAAATATTCCACGTTTTGATGGATAATAATTAGGCTAATGTGACATCACAATCAGGCTCATTGATCTCTGTAACCTACCTGCATGTTAATAGCCTAAGCATGAAAATTATTAACCTGTCTCCGCCCTCTTCGCCTCCATCAATATTACCACCTCTGCAAATTCTAGCCACCTCCATTGATTTACGCCACTCGAAATGCATACTCATTACAGGCCCTGGACTTAGACTCACAGTATATCCTACCCATATATGCCAGAACCAACAGCAACTGAAGTGGGAAGGTGGTAAATAATGGAGACTGTTGGCGTCTCCTGATTGGCGCCTCCAAATGCAATTCTAGCCTACGTGCCCTCTGTCATAACACCAGTATGTATATACCTCCATCACAGCATATATCCCACGCACCATATATACATGGGCTGCTTTCTGCCTGACCCCTTAACCCTGTCGGGCCACGGCTCGGCACTCTCCAAAACATAAAAGTATATTTCTCCAGGCGCTCTTGGCACAAGATGCTCTGCATTATGAAGCCCATGAAATATGCAGGCCTATAAAAAGCCCGAGTGGCGGGCCCATCATCACTTTCCTCTCCCAATTCTCTCGCTCACTTCTATGCCCGGGACCCCTTTATTCCGTTTGTATCAGTGCCGACGGTGTTTGCATCCCTCCCTGCTCCTCCCTCCCCTACCCATTTCTCCCCCTTCTCCATGGCACACACACACAAGCTCAGTTCTGGATTTTTGCATCTATCCACCTACCCACCCACCAAAAATGGGCGAAAAGCAGGGATTTTAAGTCCGGGTCTCCCTAGGGAACTCTCACCACAGAAGGAACAATAAGGGCTAGGCACATTGTTGAATTAATGCCCAGGATTTTGTATTCAGCTTCACAGTACAGGGTTTCATTTATTTAACAGGCTTTTCGAGCGTGATTTCTTAGTGTAGAGGGGTACTTGTACGTGAGCCAGGGGGGGGGGGGGNGGGGGGGGGGGGGGGGGGGGTGGTACTGTACAGTGCTGGACATAATAGCCGTCGCTGAATGTTTTTTTCCGGCGGAGGCGGCGGCGGCGTTACCTGGCAACTTCGTCCGGCGGGCCAATTCAAACATCAGCCCATGGAGAGCGCTTCCATTGTTGCCACTGTTTACAAATCGAGGGAGTGACCCTAAAATGACTTATTGCTTCTAACATCATTATTTTCCCCGTTTTTTCCTGCGTATATCCCTGCAGGCAGAAGAGACCCGTCGCTGGGTCGTCCGCGTCACTCACTCGATTTGTAAACAGTGGCAACAATGGAAGCGCTCTCCATGGGCTGATGTTTGAATTGGCCCGCCGGACGAAGTTGCCAGGTAACGCCGCCGCCGTCGCCGCCGAAAAAAAACATTCAGCGCCGGCTAATTTGTCCAGCACTGTACACTGACGCTTGTGGATTGTGGTCGAGGCGAGCTAGATCTGTTCAGGTGAAAGGTGTGCATTGTTGTACAGAAAAACGGTAGTTGCTATGTAGCTCTTACAACAAAAATAAGGTGGTGAGATACACACTTATATAGAGAGTATTGAGAGTGAAGGCAGTCGTAATTAGAGAGTTAGATGGGGGAATGGATGCAATTTTTGATCAAGTCAGGCACACACTTATTAACTTAATTCATTGCATGGGGCCGAGTTTCCTATATTATATATTTTCTGACCATGCGTTTGGATGGTATGAATAATTGAATCGTGTTTTTCTCTCTGATATATAGAATTAGCTATCAAGTCGATGGTGTTGTGTATGAAGCTTTATTTCGACCACCTGGTGGAGGGTTCACACAAAAAAGTAGGATGGCCATGTGTAATTTTCCCACGCCCGTGCCAATCTGAACATGATTATGAATGTAACGTCACATTAGAGTGAAAAGGGTGATTTTTTTCCGAGATACTGAACCAAGCGATTTATTGGTGGGTTAGGTTTCGGTGGCTAAAATTATTGTAATAATATTCAGATGAAGGAGAAAAAAACATGACTATCGAGGCAATCCTAATGATACGTGGTCTGGGACGTATTTGGTAAAGCACACAAGTGGTTCTGAAAATGATGGGTTCACGTGCATATGGCACCTGTTTTGCTGGTGATAAGTAGCTCTTTTCATTGAAAAATAGCAGCACTTGTTGTTTGGCTTCAGCCAGCAGCTGTTACCATATTTCAAAACACAACATTACTTCACTTGCAGAATAAGTTAGAATAACCTTCTAATTTTCAACACCGCGTGGTGAAACAAAAAACCCACAAAAAATTATGTTTACCGACACCAACACGAAATGGGTATAAGGAACTGCTTTTCACGGCTGCAAGGGCCAGCAGAAAAATTATGCATACGAAGTGATGCCAATAGGCATTTAGTTCGCTGATGGGAAGATATTTACTCCAAGAAACAACACATTTGATATACAGATCAGCCCAATATAAATTTTATATTGGGCTGATCTCAAGAGCTCAATTGCTTTGAAATGCAGCCTATTTCATAGCAATATTACATTACAATATCATACAATAATATAATGATACACAACAATACTGTACCAAACAATATTACACCAGCAGCTATTCGATTTGTATACCTATAACCACTTGTGGAATAATTGCCTTGCAGCTAGGAATTGTAACTTGGATACTGAAGTCACTGTCGTTTACTGTGTTGAAAGTCATTGTTACCATTGTGATGTATGTATCAAGTTCTAATTCCGCTGTGCCGTGTAGTGTCAATTAATTTGTTTCCTTAGGCCAAACGTACCCTGGCTTTATTTAACTATAAGTAATCGAATGTTTTGTTTTCCCAAGGACTTCAGCTTGGGCGAGTGATGATGGCTAAACTTTTCACGGTCTCGCGAACTTGTATAGGCATAAAATATGTATAGCCAAGGTTATGGCCACTATACAGGGTGTTTATTGTAACTCTGCAAAGACTTTCAGGGGTAATAGAGGGGACCAAGACAAGTATTTTTGACATAGGAACCCGTGTCCGGAAACGCCATCTAGAGGGGGTTCATAGACAAGGAACGGGTGCGCTCAGACGCGTCACGCGAGAGGCGCTATAGTCGAGCAGACTGTTTTGTTGATAGATGGCGCTCCGATAGTAACCAACGATGCGATGTGCCATAACCTGACAACAGCAGAGCCATCTAGCAACTAAAGTCCGCCTCCTAGGTGACGCGCGGATAGTCAACAGCGGTTCTGCTGTTGCCAGGTTATGGCGTATCGCGTTGCTGTTTGCTTACAACGAGTCAACGACCCGATACGCCATAACCTGGCAACAACTGTGCGCCATCTATCAACAAAACAGTCCGCTCGCCTAGCGCCTCTCGCGTGACGCGTCTGAGCGCACCCGTTTCTTGTCTATGAACCCCCTCTAGATGGCGTTTCAGGACACGGGTTCCAGTATGTCAAAAATACTTGTCTTGGTCTCCTCTATTACCCCTGAAAGTCTTTGCAGAGTTACAATAAACACCCTGTATAGGGGCCGGTTGCATCAATGCAGGTTTCTGCACGGGTCATCTAAAATAAAGTACTAATGTGTGTTTGTAAGAAAATTTTCTTTGAAAAATAAAACAGAAGTGAAACTACCACTTCCTGCATCCAGAGTAGTCTTGTCTGACCATTAGGTATGATCGCAAAGTAATGAACATAAATCTTAGGTGACAAAATAATCAAAGGGAATATTAATTTGATGCATATCTACAGGGTGTTTCAACTTTTTTGTCCGAACAGTTATCGGAAAATTGCGCGTAGCTGCTACTTTGTAAGCAGTGACTTGCAAACGGTGATTTTTCGGAGGAACGGGGAATATTCCCTGCGAATCGTAGGTTGAAGTGGCATACGTGCTTCCCGCTGAAAATTGAGGGTCAAGCCTGGAAAAAAGAGGGTAACACATGCCATAGGATGTGTGACCCTCTTCTTCCCCATTCCCCATTCGTCCGACAAATCACCGTATTCAAGTCACTTGCTTACAAAGTAGCAGCTACGTTCAATTTTCCGATAACTGTTCGGACAAAAAAGTTGAAACACCCTGTATATCTTTCTTGATTTCAAACATCCACTTTTGTATACAGTATGAGAAATATCACAACTGGCCGTTTTTTCCCTCAGCTACTTATATGAATGAGAAACTCTAAAAATACAATATAAAAATCGAATATTAATATTACAGGGGTACTTCATCAGCGCAGGTTAGCAGCATGCTTATTAAGCACACACAAATCCATCCATAAAATGCATAATATTTCCTAGAATACATAAGCCTATACATCATCCTGCACCTAACAACCCAATATAACTTAATATTAACTTAATCGTTCTTCCTCTCCCATCTCACACCTCTTCTCATTCTAATTCACTGAATTTGTCAAGAGAGAACAAATCTATGCAGGAACTCGGCTAGAACATTCCAAAATCTGAGGATATATAACGCCGTACTTTCTGTTACACAAATAAAAATATTGTGCATGTAACGCGTGAGAAAGAACGTTGGCCAGCATGCAATGGTGTCAAATTAGGCAAGTCTCGCGGAAGAGTATCGACGTGAACTCCATTACCCACGACGTGTAAGGTTGGCATGAGGTCTCACAATGACTTATTGGAGAGAAGGGTGGAAGGGGGCAGGGGTGTTACTGTAAGGTGGGGAAGTGAGGAGTTGGGGAGGCGGGGGAGGGGGTCCTTTCTAGCCCCCACTTTGAAGTCACCTGCTTGGGTTCTCACTGGCCCGCTCAATACTGCCTATTAAGACGCTTTGGGCCTTAAAGGCTATTGAAATCGCCGCTCCTAATAGAAGCGATGAAAATTAGATGAGGCGCTGTCAGGCGCCTGTTGATACAATTTGCATGGCGCGGCTCGGCAACAGGGAAAAGAGGAATTGCAACAGCGAGAGACTGAGGACCAGGCACTGCCTTACACTTTTTTTCAACCCCCCCCCCTCCCCCTATCTCCCCTCCCCACCCATTTTCAGTCTATTCCGGACCTCTTTTTGTGCACTTTTCTTTTCTTTCATCCCGCGCCCGTACTTAGCGCTTTTAATCCGACGCAACGCCAGCGCACGGCCTGATCAATTTGGGCTCATTTTAGGACGAATCCTAGCAGGTGAGACATGAAAAATATAGCACGATTTCTTGGAAATCTCGGATTCGTAACAAGCGGCCATCAATGTTGGATAAGCATCGGCCGGGAATTCCAATAAATCGTATTGTTCCCGAAAAAGGTGCACGCAGCGCTGCCTGATTCTGTCTTCGATTTTTTGGTGTTGGCCCGGGTCCCTCCTTCCTGATAGGTATGCTGCACCCTTGACAAAGTTTCCAAACGAGTGGCCGTCCTTTTCAATCTTGCAAACCCCGGATTGCCCTGGCAAGACTGGACGACACTCCTAATCTACTTGGCCATCCAGATACCAACTTTGAGCAAGGAAAGTGTGAGTGTTGTGGCCTATTTTTCTGCCGTGTTATAAACATCTAATGTGGGTAAAGCCTAATGCGAATTGGTCAGCTGGTGGTACTGAAAGATTTAGATCCCCTTGTGTTGAGAGCTTGAGCGCTAAGTGGCTGTTCTCTGTGGCTAGACATGTTTTCAAGGAAGAAATAGAGCGGTGAAGGACTTAAAGACCAAGTGAGTGCCAGCAATTAGCTAACCTTTAAAACATCCGTGAGCCGAATATCTGTCATGCCAATTCTAACTTTGTGTGGTTGGCANGGGGGGGGGGGCACCCTCACCTCCTTGTCCCAACTAGCCAGGCAGGAAGGCCAACGATAAATTTTGCAAAGGCGTCCGTCCCCATTCCGAACCTGGTCCATCCTCGATTCCCCTTACGTCCGTCCGGCCCTCGACTCTAAAATCTACTAAGTGGCTCTTCCGGATCGGAAATTCCGGAGGCTGGGCTTCAAACGGGCCGCGTTTCCCAGGAGACTTCGGCACGGTTCCGCAGATTGGCTGCCCGCCTCGGTATATATCAAGTCCCTGCACCATCCCTACCTCTCACCACCCACAAGGACGAAGAAGGAAAAAAAAAGCATTGCTTTTAGGCCCAGTTCAGATGGCCATTGCCAAGAAGTAGAGACGTCACACGAAAACTAAATCAGGGGAATAAAAATCCCAGCCGACGGTCGAGCTCCGTCAAGTTGTGATTAGGTTTATTGGTAGCATCGATTTCAAAGTGCTTCTTAATTTTTAGGACACGGGACTTGAATCACGGCGAATTGAATGGCCTCATCGGAATTGGGGAGGCCTATGCTCTTTGAGTCTGCAAAAAAAAAAGAAGGCCAGAGGGGGATGTCTTAGGGAGGGTTCAAAATGAGTTTCACGTCAAAGTAAACATCAATAACAGGGAGGCCTCTAGAGCAAAATCATGGTGGGTTTCTTTACAGTACTCTTCCATTGTTTATTTCATGGTCTGACGCTTTTATTCCGGTGTTTGCGGATTTAAGCCCGATTTCTATTGACTGAACTGTAAGGTTGAAAATGGAAGGGGTTAAATCAAAAACCTAGCGCTCGTTTTAATGTCATTCTTGGCCATAATTATCTCGAAAGTTTTCAGTTCGATCCCCTGGTGGAAAAAGTTTCATTCGCGTGGTTTTTCCCTTAGGATTTACCCTGGCATGAAAATATAACAGGTAATGAATGAAGTTGTGTATGCAAAATATCCCCTGTAATGTACATCACGGGGCCAGTTATACTGGCAATATATTGTCAAACTGAATCACCCTGCACCATATAAGTAACAAAAAAAGACATCTTGGCGGATATGCCGACAGTGCACAAGATGGAATGAAAGGTGAGCACTTCCTCTCGGATTTAGATTTCTTGATAATTTCTAAGACAAAATTACCATAGTTGCTTTTGGAGATTTCGACCTCAATTACGCAGAAAATTGCTTGTTTAAGTTTTGAACAGAAATACACGCTGGTGATAGGGCTTATCCTACACGCCCAGTGACCCATGTAGCAGGCATGTTTGGCGGCTTGTCTAGCGTGCAGGATGAGCTTTATCACCGATAGGCATTATGGTTCCAATCTGCGCAATAAGGTCGAAATCTCCAAATTCAACTGCAGTAATTTTGTCTCAGAAATCGCAAGAAACCTAAATCCGAGAGGAATTGCGCACTCTTAGTATCATACCACACTGTTTGCTTACATGGTGAGTCAAAACGTAGGTCATCTCTCCGCCCAATACAAGTAATGAAAAATGTAAGAGTGAGAAATGTCGCGACGCCAATCGTTAACCACATTGCAGCGAAGGTGAACATGTGAGTGTCCCTATAAATCTTATCTTGGAACGTATGCACTGAAAAGAGTATCGGAGCCTAGCCCGAGTCATGAGTTTCGGTCAGCGTCCACTACGTATTTACCTGTTGGTTTCACGACAGTGATCATCTGTATATTTTATTTGTTACCAATCTATAGCCACTGAAAGCTGGATAACTCTTGTAGTTCTAACTCATCCCGTATGCACTCTCTGTATTGTGCAGTGTCTGATCAAAGGCAATTTTTTCCATTGCCTTACCTTAATGCAACTCACTCACAACCTATTTTAATAAATGAGCATCACCATATAACTTATGTTAACAGAGCCTAGATATTTGACATTAACTTGAATGTTGTTTCAAGCTTCAACCATGGTTGCTACAGAGGGTGCAAACTGCAAAGTGCTGGTGTTACATTGCAATATCATGGTCCGTTACTCTTCTTGATAACCTATAGGTGGTAGGTCCTACAGTAAGTTATATGTAAACTTGGTGGGACCATAATTCAGTTTCATCCGCCCAAAGCGGTTGTTTTCCGTCGTATTCAGGATATTTTGGGTCTTCCAAATTATAGCGCAAAAAATATAATCACTCTGTACGTGTATAAGCGTGCAGTGTATGGGGAGGTAATAGTAGGCCAAGTAGTAGTAGTAGTAGTAGTAGTAGTAGTAGTAGTAGTAGTAGTAGTAGTAATACGTGTGTTCGATATAAAAAGTAGCTGCATGCCAAAATCTTGCGGGCATATGACTGAACTCGC
>KZ539461.1:7354-46697 GCA_000934665.2 Catajapyx aquilonaris
GGGGGGGGGGGGGCTTCTGGGTGTCATTTTCGGAGGGTGAAAGGGGTTGGCGTCATCTGGGTTTGGATACATGCTGTTTCAGACACTTGAGTAATTTTGGAGGGAGATAAGAGGGGTTGACTGTGCCATAGCAGTAAGTTCTATGACTTGCCCAGGAGTACTGTGACAAGTGTCAGTACATGTGCCATGTGGCTGTTCTTGTCCACAATTTGTGTTCTGAGGCATTGACATACTGTGGTTAATTTTCAGACCTGGTGAGTCTGAGGAGGAGGGCCGCGGCAGACGTAAGACTCGGCGTCGTCCAGCAGGTGAAGGGAGACGCACCATGTTCTCGTTCCACAAACCCAAGACGTATCGCTCCTCCAAGGGATGCTGCATTTGTGGGGCTAAGTCATCCAGCTCACGCTTCACAGACAGCAAGAAGTATGAGCCAAGTTTTGCCGATTGCTTCAAGTTGGAGGAGCTTAGGTGTGGCGAAATCTGTAATGCATGTGTGTTGCTGGTGAAGAGGTGGAGGAAGCTACCTAAAGGAACAGAGCGCAACTGGTGCCATGTGGTGGATGCCAGGGCAGGTCCAGGCACCAAGTATTTGGGCAGGGTCAGGAGCAAAGTCAAAATAGGAAAAGGAGTGGTTCCAAAACAGCCAGATAACAAACTCATGGATGTCCTGAAACAGGAAAAGTTCAAGAAGAAGCATGTTTACAGGCCTAAGGACAGACAGAGACAAGCTGAGATGGATGCTCTCAGTGATGACGTACAAGGTAAGAGATATTATATGGTGAAACTTCTTGCATGAATTCTCCATCATGTCCTTTTTCAATTCTGTGAGTGTGGGTGCCTGATTTCTGCCTTCCTACCAGCCATAATTAATTGCCATTTACTTTTTCAGGCATGGATGACTGCTTGTCGGATGCTAGTGGACCCTCTTTAGGTGGAATGAGCCCGATACCTGAAGATCAAGATTGGGATTGTCAGTCTTCAGTTGCAATCAAGAACAAGCGTAAGCGCTCGCCTTCCTGTCACATTCCACCGAGCAGCTTTTTGGACATGGCTGTGTGGAAGAGGTCAGTCAATATATGATTGTTTTTAATTTTGGATAGCTGCAGCTCTGCTCTTGGCTTAAACCTTTGAGACACCTCGTTAGATGCTAATGTGCTGCCCCTTGAAAAGTCACATGACATGATCACTGGGCATCAGTTAGGCGGGGGAGAAAATATAACCAAGTGATTCCATACATACTTATGTAGTTACTTATGAGGTGTTTTCATCCTGCCATCACCATGGCACATTGACGAATCTAGGAAAACAGTAACAAATAATAGTTTAGAACTGCCACTCCAAAACTATTTATTTGACTCTGTAGCACACATTAAAAAAATAATTTTCAGCGGCACAGTGCAACACTGACTGTAGAGCATGGCCACCTGAATCTGTGCACAATCATTGTTGTGCCATTATTGTCTGACAATAATGTACCTAAATGGAAACACATGTAATATTACAAGTGGTTGGATTTACAAAAATAAATTACTGCCCGTTTCCATTTTGCCCTGCACTGATTTACTGTTCTGAATGAGAAAGTGGCACAATTACTTATCGAAGGCTTCGATGTAGAGGGAGTATGGAACCATAGGAGTTTCCTGTTACATTGTTGTAGTGCATGGTTACGTATATAGGGTGTCCCGCTTGAAGGTATAATAAAAGAAAACTTCGTAACTTACGAAGCACTATAAAATATATATAATAATATATAATAATTGGGTTTAGTGCACTGCCCTTCTTGGGCATCTGGCATGGTACCTTTATTATGCTTCAGATGTACAAGCTTTACAAGTGGTCCTTTTCCGTAATGCCCGGGTACCGCGAGCGAAGGGGGGATGAGTAGGAGGGGATGTGCAATGTGCAGTGCAATGTCTTAAACATGGTACATTTTGTGAACTCCCCCGGGTGGTTAGTCTCGAGGAATCCCACCCGAGACGAAGCCAGAGACGACCCCAACTCTGCACGAGATGAAGGGGGATTACTGCAGCGCCACTTCGCCTCCCAACTTACAAAGCACTAGTTGTAATGACGGAAGCTGTGTGCCAGTTTAAAGAGCAGATCTGAATTTTTTTTGCGTGTCTAATACACTTCTACGTGAACTCCACTGGTAGCGCAGCAAAGGTCAAACCGGAAGTCTGCCTCAACCCATGTGTTGAGAAGCATTTTGGGGTGTTACATTTTTAATTGCACTGCAAATTCTGTTGCACAAGTCTGCCAAATTATGCACCTGTGTAACCTACATCTGTCTTGAACAAACCCCAACAGGGAAAAGTTAGGTAGAGTTAGGTTTAGTCATTTGGGGGGCCATGCAATTAACGTTGATCGTCTCCCAATCCATCCTGCAATGGTCGTCTCAGAATGTGCCGACATCATTGGCAAAGTGAGGGGGGCCCATCTTATTGAAAATTGTTCCTTGAGGTTAGCTGAAACATAGCGAATTTCTGTAACGTTCCCAGGCATGTTAATCCAGTTACCATGGTCTCCGAGAAAAAAAAATGGACCTGTGATTTTGCCCTTCATGACCTCACACCAATAATTGCACTTACTTAGGAAAATCCCATTTGTATTAATGAAGTGTATTAGTCTCGGTATTAGTATATTGAGTGTATTAGATATATGTAAAAACCAAATTCAAATCTGTTCTTTAAACTGGCACACACTGGCACACACCTTCTGTCATTACAACTTGTACTTTGTAAGTTATGAATTTTTCTTTTATTATACATCTCAGCGGGACACTCTGTACATGTATACAGGGTGGTTGGTAAATGGTGCCCGATCTTCTCGTAGCGACATTCCTGGTGAAAAAGCAGTATCGGGAAGTGAATGTCCGAATGGCCTACGATGCGTGGTTGCCGCTCATAAGGCCTCAGAAAGTTAGAACCAAATCATGACGTCACATCCACCTGTACCATTCAAACATATCGCTACTGTATGCAGTTCATGAAGCAAGCAATCAATTCTCACCTTCGGACAGTGGACAATGCAGGCAGTGGAGGTCGTTATGAGAGTTGCTGGAACATGTAGTACTATTGTACAAGAGCTCCATGGGCAAGTGATGCCTCACCATTCACTCTGGTTGCTCCATTTTCCTACGTACATTGGCAAGTTGTGTCACTGCGTACCACCTGCATACAGTAGCGATATTGTAGCATTTAAATGGTGCATGCGGATGTGACGTCATGATTTGTTCCAACTTTCGGAGGCCTCGTGAGTGATAACCATGCATCATAGGACACTCGGACCTTCACTTCCCTATACGAATCTCGCTACGAGAACGTCGGGCACCATTTACCTACCACCCTGTATAATTATGGTGACCATATACTACAACAAGGTAATAGGAAAGTCCTATAGTTTCAAGGTGTAAACTCATATAGACTTGAAACTACAATTTGTGCGTGAAAGTCGGACTTTTGCGTGCATTGGAACGCCGTTTATGCATGCGTGTTGGCCTCTTGTTGACATTGGTTCCCCGTGGTTGCCATTCACCGCGCGCAACTGTTGGTACCCTTGTGCATGTGGCTTCGATCAGCCCCAGGTCGATCGATATGCAACAATTCGATGGAACACCATTCCTATGCATTGGGGATTCGTGTTGACATTCACCGTTGGTGCCTTGTCCGTCACAGATATGGAAACAGCCCTCTTCCCCACGCAAACAAGGCCATGGAAACGCACATGCACAAGTCTGAGTTTCACACACAAGTCATAGTTTCAAGTCGATATGAGTTTACACCTTCAGACTTGAGGGACACCCAGGGAAAAAAATCACACAGACGCACATGCGCAGACTTCAAAGAGCGTGCCATTACCATGGGCCGGATCCAGCAGAGCTGCTTATTCTTTGCCAGTTTCGAGTTTGTCCCATACAGAGGGAAGTAGCTAGCAGACATCCATGGTGTTTTTATTTTGCAAACACCTTCCCTTACGATGGGAAACGATATTTGTGGTGTTTGCAATTGCAAGGGGCAAAGGGTTAAGGCAGATCCCCCCCATCTTATCTGAATGCCTCCCACTCTGGACAACCCACCATGAAAACGAAGATATGGAGTTGTCATGCCTTGCGTATGAACATTCTGAGGTAGCTTGTGTTAAGTGCATGGCATACAACTCCATATCTTTGTTTTTATGGTTGGTTGTCCAGAGTGGGTGACTTTTAGACAGTGGGTGGGATCTGCCTTACGCCTGCAGGACAGCTATGCGCAAGGTGGTCCAAGAAGAACCAATGCTTACAGAAATTCTGCTTATTTCTTTTTCCAGCAACTGTAAAATATTAGGTTACTTGTAGCATTACTGAATAACTACTTTTTTTTTTTTTTTTAGTTGTACCTTGTTATCTGGCCGATAGGTCATTTCTAGGGGGGTGGATTACCACCATTTGGGGTTTGGAGTGATGTACATGGATATACTTAATTACTCCAAGGGTAATTAGGAGGGGATGTGCAAAGTGCAAGTGCGCTGTCGTTAATTGGTCATTTTGTGAACTCCCCCGGGTGGCTTAGTCTATCGGAAATTGCCACCCGAAACGAAGCCAGAGATGGCCCAACTCTGCACGAAAGAAGGTGGGAACCCCGGGTGGGGATTGAACCCGGGACCTTAACTTCCGTGAGCGCACGCGTTACCGCGGCGCCACTCTGTCTCCCTCACTGAATAACTACTTACCCTCCCTTGTGTGGGGGAAAAAAATAGCAATAGTGTAAAGCTATTTACTTTGATCCTGTACATCAGCCATGTACCAATATTATACCACTCTCTGCTTGGGTTGCACATTTCTGATGTAAATGAATGCTTGGCTATTGAATGGAGGCCCATGGATGTTTTTAGCAGCCAAAATTTGAGGTTGGAAAACCAAGGCTTGGAATCCTATTATAGTGAGAGTTGGACAATATCACTGACTACACTTACCAATGGTGTCAAAAAAAATTCTACAAGGTCCAACGTCTCACAAGTAAAGAGTCTCTAAGCAGGGGTTTTGTGTGCTAAAAAGCCTCAGTTATGACCCCGTTTCATAGCCAAACACCAATTTATATACAGTAAAACTTCTGTGAGTCGAATCTCCATGGGACCGGAAAAAATCTTCTAATTAAAGAAGTTTTGAATGTTATAAGCACATACGTAACTCTATAAGCAAGCCTACCTTTATATCCAGCGATGAAAGGTGTTCAAAACTTAAAAATAACTCACTATCACACTACAATGTTCCTCGTAGTTTTGTTATGTACATTTGCCTACTCTTAATTTAGATCGGCTCTCCCTCTTAATAAAGGATTCAATGGCTTTCATGAATTTAATGGAGTGAGTCATTACTGGTAGACGGAGATCAGGAAAGAGCCTTTCTGTACAATCATGTGGCCTACTCTCGACCCTTCGGCTGGGAAATGAGAAATTCTTCCGTACTTCCCAACATGAACTTCAACTTAGGGAGACTGGAAATGCATAAATATCCCATCGTAAAGCCCTGCCTGCACTTCGAGTTAGGGAAGTTTATTTCCTTTTATTTTACGTTGTGACTTCATAATTTTCTTCGACTTAGGGAAGTTCGACTTAGAGAAGTTTTACTTACTTTGGTAAGGTGTACAGTATTGGTCATATATCGAGGCAACTGCCAGCGACATTTTCCCGAAGCGGCAGAAGAAGGAATCTTGCTCTCCCGGCTTGCAGCATCCTTATCTTTGATTCCTTCTTCTGCCGCTTCGGGAAAATGTCGCTGGCAGTTGCCTCGATATATGACCAATACTGTACCCCAAGCCATTGTTGTGATGCAATTATGGCACATGCCTGACATACTGACATGAGATCTAAGTAAATTCCCTTCGACATTTCTATTTTTGTCCCAAAGGAGGGTAAGTAGTTATTTTGTAATGATAGAAGTAACCTGATACTTCATGGTTACTAGGGAAGCGAAGTGGCGCTGCGGTAACGCACGCGCCCACGGATGTTAGGGTCCCGGGTTCGATCCCAGCCCGGGGACACCCCCTTCATCTCGTGCAGAGTTTGGGCCATCTCTGGCTTCGTCTCGGGTGGGATTCCTTAGACTAACCACCCGGGGGAGTTCACAAAATGACCTCACCTACGACATTGCACTGCACTTTGCACATCCCCTCCTACTCATCCCCTCTTCGCTCGCGGTACCCGGGCGTTACGGCAAAGGTCCAAATGTATTTAAGCTTGTACAACTTAAGCAAGAATAAAGGTACAGTGCCAGATGCCCCCTGTGGGCGGTGCACTAAACCCAATTATTAATTATATTATATCATTAATACTTCATGGTTACTGTAAATCAGCTAAATAAGCAGTGTAACCAATGGTCCTTCCTTGTTTGACCACTCTGTATATTGTGAATTTAGCACTCTGAATAGATTGAAGGTTTTCCTGGTCTCTGTAACCATGCATTATAATTAGTAGTAAAGTAGAGCGTACAAAATAAGCTGACACTCTTTTTTCTGACAATTTAGGGAGAAGTTGTGCTGTGGTACCATATTCAAGGGCCCAGGAGGGATTGTGGTGATTGATCATCGTTTTATGAGCCCCTGTAACTTCTGCAAAACCCCACTTCTCTGCCGGGAACTCCAGAAAGGGAAATTGCACCAAGCCTCTTTGAATGCTCCTGGTGATGTTGTCTCTGCAGCGGTGAGTGTAGCTGAATTGCAAGGAAGAAGTGTTACTTCCACCTTGTGTGGCTGGCTAGGGGTAGGAGCACATTACATTTTGGCACCTGCAGTTTTTAGCAGCGTTCGAAACTGAGACATGTAAGCAGGTCGCCAAGTGGCATCTGAAACCAAGGTGTGGTAGCCAAAACTGAATGTCTAGTTGTCGTTATTGTTTTAAACATTGTCACATTTTAAATCTTAATTGTTAATTGGGCACCAACACCACAGGAACACCACATTTTGAAAATATGTGACCAGAATCTGAGAAATAATTTTATTATTGAGGAGAAATGCAATTTTGGGAGGAAAAAACTAGTCGCCAATATTGGCAACTAGATATCTTACTTCGATCGCCAATTGATAATTTTAAGTTGTGAAATGCGACTGGCGACTGCTAATTTCGATCCGTGGTTTTTAGCTCATGGAGAGGCAGGAGAGTGGACAGTGTGTGGAGGGTGACAGTACTTAATTAACATTGGCATTCTGTGTGTTCCAATTAAAGTGTGTTTCAGTTATTGATATCTTGTCCTAAACTGCTTTTAATGACAAAGTTAATTTTAAGGGCTGTCTAATATTAGGTCAGACCTGGTTGTCCCATGGCATCCAAAGTCAGGGAATGAACCTATTTTATTGCAGCTATGCCTACAAAATGGTTTAAAAGCATACATCCATTCAACCTTATAGCAATTAGCTTAGGGCGACATGGTGGCATAGTGGTTAGCACCACAGCCTTCCACCGCTGAGGTCCCGAGTTCGATCCCCAGATTGGACAGAGGCTACTTATGTGGATAGAGTTTCGATGGGTTCTCTCCGTGTTAGCGTCGGTTTTCTCTGGGTTCTTCCATTTCCTCCCACGATCAAAATCCATCACAGC
Source organism: Catajapyx aquilonaris (assembly GCA_000934665.2). Taxonomy (NCBI): domain Eukaryota; kingdom Metazoa; phylum Arthropoda; class Diplura; order Dicellurata; family Japygidae; genus Catajapyx; species Catajapyx aquilonaris. The sequence goes on from KZ539461.1 coordinate 14,924, forward strand.
GCAGGCAATGATTAAAGACAATACACAAAAAGATGATCCCCTAAGAACCTAAGCAGGCCTATCATGGAGTATCCATTATTATTACCGTATTACCTCTCATATTGCAGCACGCTGGTATAAAACGAGGTCGACCAGCATGCCGGTATAACCCAGGGGTGGCCGGCATGCGGCAATAACCGAGGTAGATTTCCGTAATTTTGATCCTTGCCAAATTTTTTGGAATGCTTCTGGTACCATACTAAAATAATGTTACAATGAAAATGGGCGAGTGTACAGGCTGTGAGAATATGTCAGTTCTGTTGCGCAGTACATTAAAAAAATGTAGAGTGTATGACCAATCCCATCGTCAGCCTGCTTTGACAGGGGAACCCCCTGCTCTAACATACTGTTTAAATAGAGATTATTGCCAAACACTGCGATTGAAAACTATATGGTACGGGTGCCCTATTTGGAAAATGTGCCTTTTCGATAGCCTTTACGTGAATTTCGATTTTCAGGCAAATGTCAAGTTCAGAAAGGATAATGTAACGTATGTGAAAACCTCGCCATATACCGGCATGCCGGTATAGCAACCATATCATGCATTTCGAAAAACTGGTCGACCTCGCCTACGTCAGCATGCCGCAATATGAGAAGTAATAAGGTAACCTTAATTAGACGGGTGGTTTTTCGTGTTTTTGCAAGGATATATGCATAAAATTCGCTTGCTTTGTCACTTGAGGGACGAGACTTAATACACTAGTGAATAAGTTCGTATAGTGTCCAGGCTTGATCCTGAGGCCATCTTGTGACCCTCCTGTCATATTGTACAGAGATGTAAATTCTTAAAAGCGCAACAGGTGGTGCAAGCGGTATGTTTCAAGCCTACTCCAATTTTTTTGTCGCTCTCCTCTATGATGAGAAGTATATGGGTCTGCGGCCTTGGCTCGATGAACAGACCAATCCATAAGCACAGGGCATGAATTACGTCACAGGACCTGAATGCGAGCTACAGAGATCCAGAGTGGAAACCTACCTCGCTCCACAGATGTTCAAAAGCCCGGCAGGGCATGCGTCCCTCCATCTTGGCAAAGGCCGGGTGGGAGTTCCGCAGAGGCCCGCCAGCCGCTAATTGGCATTTACGAACATTATTTATTTATTTTAAAACTATTTAATTACCTTTTGCACTACTTTTTTTAAGGGTGGAATCTCTTGAGGAGGTTTGGGGTCAACTATGTATGCCAAAATTTGCCGGCCAAGGTCAGAATGGGGGGGGGGGGTGAGTGTTTTTTTGAGGGACTGCAAAAAGATGATTTAATTCAAGTTAATCTGGTTTATTTATGCAAGATTTTGTAGTCCAAAATTCGCAATTTTTTTAAGCAAGAGGAAATTTAAAAAGCCACACAGAAACCACGTTACATAGTGGGAAAATACTATAGTTTCGCCAGCAGAATTTTTTAAAGCCAGCGTATCAGCATATGTAACGCCTGTCTTATTAGGGTTAATATTTTATTTATTTATTTATTACCCTGACTCTGACTGATCATTTATTATTAATAGCAATTAGCAGCAGATGTTTTTGAAAGTACTTAATGTAACTTTGTAATAAGGAGCTTAGTGTCTGAATATCCCTAACTGAAACAGACATCTCTCATAAAAACACATCACGCTGATAATAATCATATATCTGCTTTTGTTACTTTGTTCAAGCATTGTAACATTTATGTCTTCACATGAAAAGGTGTGGTGAGAATCTGGCTTTAATTTTTCACTGAAGAGTAATAACCATACCTCTTGTGTATCAACTGATATTCAGATGTGAAGTATTCTCAAAAGACCCTTTATGAAAATATTAAATGAATTATCCAATGACATTAAACCTTTTGGAAATTTTCAGTACACGTTGGCTGCAACAGCATCTATACCCCTGGTGAAGTCATCTTCCTCACCTGCTCCAAGTGAAGCCTCTTCGGACTCAGGATATGACGAGTCATCCAACTCCGGCCTGGACATATTTGCTCAAAGCCAGACGTCCATTCACAACAAGGCAATTCTTCCTCCTGACCGCACAACAAGTGGGGCCAATGAAATTAGCCCCAAGGCAGATGATTAACGAAAGCCCTTAGCTTTAGGGGCCAAAGAAGAAAAAAAGAATTAAGGTTTGATTGAAGGAATTTTTATATACATGGAGGGTAATCCCAAATCCTCATTATTTATGTTACTTTATGACGATCAGTGGTTTGACTCATTTTATATACCTAATTTTTTACCTAGTTATTTTAGGATTAGTTTATGAGAAGCTCTTTTTAAGTTGTGTATTTTGTGGACGGGGTGAGACAGGTTTCAAAAGTGGGAATGTTAATTTTTATTTGCATTTTTAGGGTTGTGACATACCCAATTTTTGACAGAGGAATCTCTTATGATCTGTGATCACCAGATGTAAAAAGAACATTCTGCTAAAATCTGTTTCTCTTCCGACAATCACTTTAATTAAGCAGAGAGCACAAAAAGGAAACACTGCCTTGTCAGCTTTCTCAAGGGGCCAAATAATTGCTTTGGAGTCTTCCTTTCGTTAGAACTTCACGGGTTTTTATTTATTTATTTGTGTCTAAAAGTATGACTGTTGTGACAGCAATAAGATGATTGTGATTTTTTTTAGAGCTCTTTGCATCTGTACATTTATTTATTGTTGTTACAAGACTTCTAGGCAGTGTGGATTTGCAGTATTATCTGAGATGAGAGAAGGGGTAGAAGAAGAAATCAGTGATTTTGTAGCACAAAGCCATGTAGATACGAGTTGAGATCTGCTGCAAACACAAGAAGCATATTGACATGTCGAGTGTTTAGTACAAATAAGGCAGATATGAGAAAATGAAATGCATACGCGAGGATGAAAAAAAAGTAACAAGAGGATTATGGTTGTGAAGTTCGCTTTACCTGTTGGATGACATGAAGATCTGTGATTTTGCATATTTCTCAACCATTTTCTTTTTCTAGTTGGAAGTTTTTACTTCAAAATGTGAAGTAAAAATATAACAGATAATGTTTTTGGTGGCTGAAACTGAGTAGGCATGGGCAAAAGAAAAGCAAGTGATATTCTGTGCGTATTTCTAGTACAACAATGTTAACTGGCCCTTGAAGCATAATCAGGGCATTAAAATTATATGTAACATTTGTGCTTGCATTTGAATGAGATGTGGCAAAGAATACTGAAATTTTATATCAGGAGGACAGGCGTTTATGTGTTGATTCACAGTGATCTAAAGATGCCAATGCTAGATGCAGTCAACAATTTCTTTATTTAACTTATTTAATACCCTGTTACAAGGCCATGGCCTTTTTGGGTGGTGCAGTCAACAATTCTTAGCATGGTGTTTTTGTGCTTGGGTTTTGTGATGCTATAATGATTTTATTGAGTTGCATCACAAGTAGCTCTGGTGATGGGTCTGTTAAGATATATCTGGATAACACGCTGTAGCTGACTTGCTATGGCACTGCAGGCAATTGGAATACCTGCATTTGGGGCTTGGGTTTCTCTCGATGGCATCCTTCAGCAATAATTTTGAATGTGATATATCTTAATAAACAATTGTTACAACTATCCATACAACTCCATAAAATCATTAGTGTCAAACATATGAGCACAAATATATCGCACCAGTAATATATTGTTAAGTACTACAATTTTTTCATAATTTAGCTCACATCCAGGTAGGCAGAAATGTTGCATAGGCCTACCAGTCCTTTGCAGCCCTGATGTCGAGAGGAAAGATGTGAGAGAGGGGAGATGCGTAAGGGCCACCTTCAGTTCTGACTGGCTAAAATTTGGAGGGCACTGTAGTGCCAACATGACACAGAAGAGTCTGTAACATTTCAACTGATATGGGTGTGAGCTTAATTCTGGAAATGATAGTACACGCAGCCCCGTACATATATCTGAACTGACAAAACATGCCCATCATGTGCACCAAATCTGCAGAATTCATTGAACAAACTGGTAACGTAAAATGCCATCAATTATGAGAAAAAGCATTAAATTGCGTCATGTGGCAATTTGAATCTGACTGCCTAGACTCATTCCCTGACCCAGTTTACATGTGTATAAGGTTTGCGGGATACCAAAACCACAATACTTTTCACCCTGCCCCAGTCCTGGCTGCTGACGATTTTAGTTTTTGCATGGCCTTGCTACTGACAGCCTACTGTAGGCAGAAAAGTGTAGCCCCATATACATGATCATTAATGGAGTCAAGAAGTGACAGTAGTGCAATAGGCTCCACTTAATATATTGTATTATGGCATACTCCAATCATTTGCATAGCATTGCCAAATTCCAATGCAAACCCCATTTGGACTTCTCCAGAGAATTGACTTATCCAGATAAGCACGTATAATTTGTCAGCATATTAATGATGTAGTTAGGCAAATTCTCTGTCAAAACTTTTTAGCGCTACTTCCTCACATATCTGCACCACACTCCAGGTCACAGTCTATAGTCTGCCTGGGAAAGGACTGCGTGGCTTTGCCTCCTGCCAACGTCCCTCTTCATTCCACTTTTATCATTTTTGCTGCATTTGATTACATAAAATATGAGAGCTGTTCTAAAATGATTTACAATTAATTTTTTTGCCACAAATACAGTGCCCATACAGATCGGCAGATAGGAATACATAATTGATAGAATCCTCCTGAAGCCAAATTCATTGGTGCCATGGGTGTGGGAACCTCTCCAGACCCTCCCGGAACCACGTTTTGGCAGTGCGGCGCACCCACTCCCAGACAACAGATGCAGTCAATAATGTCCTCGACATGGTGTCGGTGAAGGGGTTTCTTCATGTCTCTGAACAGATGAAAGTCGCAGGGGTTAGGTCGGAGGAGGACGATGGGTGTGGAAGCACACAAACCCGGATCCACGAATAAATCCCTTTGCCGACTCCATTGTTGACAGTTGTTGACTGCAAGCAGTTGTCCTGTAGTGGGTGCGTTGCACCTCCAAAAAGTGGTTCCTGGAGGGCCTGTGGTGGTAGTGCATTCAGCTCCAGGATGATTCTATCTATAATGTCACTATCCAATGACCTGTATGGGCACTGTATTTGTGGCAAAAAAATAAAAATAAATTGTAAATCATTTCAATACGGCCCTCGTTTAATGTATGCGACTATTTGTCACAACACATTAGGATTTTCCAGCATTATTTTATCCATTTAATTTTGTGAGTAAATAGTAAAATAGCTTCTGAAAGCACCCAGCCATGTCTGCACTTCTTCCCCCAGACGAACAGAGTAACCTACACAGCACACCATGCCACATTTGAACTTATTTAAATGTTGCACTGTATTTTATTTAAGGTAATGCTTTTTAAAATTTACACTGGGAAGTTTCTTAAATCGATTATTATTTCATGTGTGTAAGACGTGCACTCTGTTTACCCTGGGAAGAAATGTACAGATGTCAGATAGATGTCTTTCTCTCTTTTTAAAATGAGGGTATTGCATATTTTGGGTTCAATTGTGACTGGTAACTCGACTTCAAAAACCCATGCAGTCTTTTCCTGGGCAGACTCGAGTGATCTCTTATGTTGAAAAATGAAGCCTGAAGACTAATTTTTAATGAAGGCTGGAACACCCACACAATGCATGCACCTCCTCTCAGTAAAGGTGCTTTTGCTGTGGAATAGGTTTGCAATATGCTATGTTTAGGAAATGCTGACCAGGAACTGGGTGCTATTTGAGCATCAATTCAGTGATTCATTATGCTGATTGATGATGCAAACATATCCATTTTGATGGGCCTTGTAGGTATCTATTCTTATTGCCTTGTCATCTCCAGATATCCAAAGAAAAACTTGAAGCTAAGAATGTGACAAAATTTCATATATCTAGCCCATTTTGTTCAAATGCAGGGATGAAATTATACTTTTCACTTAAATACAGTTAATAATTCCTTCCCCATACCATCCACCCTCCTTACACTCAGGTAAATCCAGGTGTTCAGAGAGTGATGTGCAAAAAAATAGCAACAATTCAGGTTAACTTTGCCATAAATTATTTCCACATAAATATTAGTAGTTATATGACATATCTCTATTAATAGTACAAGAAGAATCAAGAAAGAGGAGATAAATAACATTGACATTGATCTGTTCAGTGCTCAGATATTTTGCCAAAAAATTTACAACAATTAATGTTAATAATGATTGGGTTTAAATGTGTTAATGAAAGCACTGAGATTTAAAAACAGTAAAATCATGTCAAAAAATTACAAAAAAAAGGGAATAGAATGATCTCCAGACACTGAGTGATGATAGTTGTAACCGTGTACAGAATGTCTTATGTACGTATAGTGTACATTTTGTGTGTGGGGTCTTGTGTGTTCGTTTACAAAGGCATCCAGGAGTTTGACAAAAATATCCACGTTCTGCTCACTAAAAATTATAGATGTGAAGGGAAGGTGTGAAATGTCCCACAAGTATTCCTATGGGACTGTTTTACTGCTTTCATTGCCATCCTAATTTTTGGTCGCTGAAGCTTGTGCAAAAGACGAGAGATTAACTTGTTATGTTAGAAGATGTGTTGCCTTGCCCGCCCAATCCATTCAATATGTCACTGCCAAGGGGCAAAAAATTAAAAATTAAAAAATTACGGAAGCTAGTGACTTCAGTTTGAAAGACACTGGAAAACAATGACCAAGGAAACATTTTAAAAGAGTACCGAAAAAGAAGACAGTAATGGAGATTTGTCTGTGTTGCGTTCTACCCAGATTTTAAGGGAGATATGTAGTTTTTATACTACTCTTCAGTCTTCTGGGACCATTTTGTAGAGCATCATAGGCTATCAGGCCTTTAAAAAATAATGTTACTTCTAGCTGGACGCATACAGTTTACACTACCAGATGTTGGATGCCATTTCAATGACTTTTAGATGAAAGTATGGAATGTTCAATTTGGTCAGTGCGATTAGTCAGTCTCATTGCTTTCAAAATCATCACTTTTGATTTTCATGTAATCCAGTTTTTATTATGAGGGCAGAGGACATTTAACCTACCTACTTAAATGTTCATTATACAGATTTGCCTGAGTTCAAGGCTTCTGACAAAGTGTTACACAAAAGTCAAAAATTGGATGTAAGTTTGGTGAGTCTTTATACTCGTGACATTTAGTTAAGTGTGTGATCAGGTGTTTTTCACTTCAATCTGATGGAGGGTGCAACCAGAATGCAAATAGTGACACACTACTAAACCATTTGCTCAACTTTCTGAGCAAAAGAAGAGTGGTTCAGATTACTTATGATGAATAATTGTGTTAATTATCTACTAGTTATTTATGGCCTTTTTTTTTCAAGAAAGAAATATTTGAAGGCACCTGAATTAGAGAGACTTCCACTTGGGATTTGTTAATGTCATTTACTTGAAATATGTACATTGGTTGATTCAAAAGTTTGAAAGTATTTTTGAAGGTACTGAGAAATATTTTTGGCATGGGTCACACCAGGCCCCAGTCACCCTCCCCCTTTTTGCATGAGCTTTGCTGATCTCCCCCACCAAAGGGGGTTGGCCACGAGCGGCGGTAGAGTCATGCAGCAAGATGGTCACACCTTACCTAGCAGCCAATTCTGAACCATTTTGCATGAGGTGTTGAAGCCTCTATGTCTGGTTCAGAATTGGCTGCTAGGTAAGGCGTGACCATCTTGGTGCATGATTCTACCGCCACTCGTGGCCAACCCCCATTGGTGGGGGAGATCAGCTCAGCTCACGGGCGGAGCAATATATAAGGTATGTGAGTGAATGGGTCCTGGGTCACACACTTCAAAAAGAAGGGCAATTCTTTCTCTTTCCCCTGCTTGTCCTAGTCATTTCTATTGATAGTTCAAGAGTTCTCAGTTTTGTTGACTCCCTAATGAGAAACTATCTATTTCATCAAATTTATATTTACATACACAAGCTTCTGCCACTGCCATTTGTGGGAGAAGATTGAGGTATAAAGGGATTTAAGTCAGTAATAGAAATTCTTAGTTCCACAGCCCAAAAGGGCTTCAACTTGAATGAATCTCCTGCTGCAATAGTCAATTCCATCATCATAGGAATGTGGTGACTGGAGAGAGATCGATGCTCTTCATTTTCTGGTCTTCTTGAAGGATGAACATGCAATATGTGGACCATGCTAAAATGCTCTTCTCCTTTAAAACAATGCATAGTTCAATATTTGTAAATGTTCCGGTTAAAAATATACTTGCCATGACTTTTGAATCAGCCTGCATAATATATTGCATGATGCAACACATTAATGATAGGAATTTGAAGAAGTGTTGGGGCACATGTACTTATTCATGAGGGCAAAGGCTGCTGTTGACAAAGGGCCTGTATCGACATAAAAGTTTCTTGGGCACGAGTCCTCTTGAGTGAGGAATCTTGTCCGTCGAGACGGACTCTATGTTGCCTCAGGGCCCCTCTGGTCCTTCAGAAAGGGGATTAAAGTTGAAAATTTTCTACTTTTTCACGTTACTCTGACCTAGGCATGCGGAGTTGGCTCCTCTTGCATGAGAAAACTTTTATGTGGATACAGCCCTTAAAAGTCCATTTCATTCCTTCTCTTTTTCAGGGGAGGGGGGTTCCTTTTAAAGTAATAACTTCTGACCAAGTGGAATTGTTACTCAGCAGTGGATGTGGTGTTTTGAAGGGCATTTCTGTAGGCATGTTTTAAATTAGGGGAAAACTTGCTGGTATCAGTCGTATGGGACAAAGTTTAGGACAGGCCAATCTGCCCATTTGCCTAATCAATGCAACTTAATGTGTTCAGTCAGCATTTCCAAAAGAAAATAACCATTCCCCACTTGTTAATCTCATATACCAGAGTTTTGTTATTATATCCTTCTGCTATGTAAACCTACACTGAAGCAGTCGATTGCAGATTTGTGCTTTCGATTGAAACGCCAAAATTATTTTGGGGTTTGACTTGTTTCCAACCAAAGGAATATGAGCCTGTTGAGGAAGTAATGAAAATATTTATTTTTAGGGTATTTATTTACTAATGCCTGCTTGCACATGTCACAGACCAGGTAGCAGTATTGCTTTGTTCCTGACAAATTTCTTGGTGTATCAAAAATTAATACTACCTAGTACAAAATGTGTGCATGTGGGCTACATAGTTTTACTTTGCGTAAGGTTTAGTTTTATTTAAGGTTCATGCAACTTCCATGGTGAGGCCAGGGTTACCCAAGAGGTGCGAGGTGAACAAATCAATTCCTATGCAGTTTTGAGACTGATAGCTAGTCCCTAGCATTATATGAATGTTGGATGCAAAATTGCATAGGTCAGCAGAGATGGCATGCAAAGAATAGATGTAGACTCTTCTAGTTTGTGTCACTGTGGCAGGAACGCAGGGTCAAGCTAGTAGTCAGCTTTTGCATACCAGTACTTGTTTGGAGAAGTTGCCTCGAGATTACAAGACTACTGTGGTGCCTTGTACGCTGCAATGATTAAATTTAACTGCATAAAGGGTAAGGTAGTTATATTCTACATTGACATACTGAAGTTAAAATTGAAGCCTGAAATTGTGATATTTTCTTTTATCCCTTACTGAACAATTTGCAGTTAATTTTGATTACAATTCATATGGCTTCATGTGGCAATTGTTAACAAAATTATTGAAATGATGCCTTCCATTAAAAATACATATGCAAGTTGTTTAATAATTATACGACAACAAGTATACTATGCTATTTTATGTGCCAAGAGACATGAAACATCAGCAAAAAAAAGAAAAAGGCGTCAATTTCAGTTGACGCCTTTTTTATTTTTTATTTTGCTGATGTCCAATATATTGGACATCAGATCTCAGGAGGATATGTGAGGAAAAACATGTGAAAAATGACATTTCTTCTTCCTCATTTGGTTTCTCTTGTATCAGATGTGTGAAAGGACATTAACTCAATTCCCCTCTGGAATCAGGAATAATAATAGATTAAGAGGAAGCAGCTTTTAGAGAAAGTTGATTGTTCACACTAAAGCCCGCTATCCACGCAAGAGTTTCTTTGTCAGAGTCCTCTTGTGCGAGAAATCTTGTATGTCGAGATGGACTTGATATCGCTTTTGGCCCCCTCAGAAGAGGGATTAAAGTTGAAAATTTTCTACTTTTTCTCTGATCCTTTGATTATGTGCAATTGGCTTCTCTGACAAGAGAAATGCTTGCATGGCTACTGGGATTAAGGAAGCGCAATGGAATGTGACACTCCTTTCACAGGTACTTAAAATGAGCTATTCTGAAACAGAGGCACACCTGCACTGTTAATGCAGTTGACTGATGATAATCATGTGCATCCATATTCATGCCAAATCAATCAAATCACTATTGGGGAAAACCTTGTTGTCAACACTCCTAGAAGAATAGCTATTTTTTCACATCTGAGATTAAAAAGATGCGGTGTTTATAATAACCCTGGTGCTTCGGGGTGTTCAGAGTTGGAGTTCGCTCAGGGCTGATTTTATTCTGACTACCAAAGTTCCTGATTTTAGACTGGTTTGGGAGTTTGTATGTTCCCTCACATACGTGGTTTCCACCAGAAGTAACATGAAAAATGTCTCATTTGAAGCACTTTTTTCCATACGGAAGCCTGGACTATACATCCTCTCTGCATTTTTCATTTCAGTAGGCCCATAGAATCATAAGGTAACACTTGTACTGGTACAATTATGAAACATCCTGCATGTCAGTAGTAAGTAATGATATTACTGCCTCCAGACATCAATATCTCTTTGGGTGTAACAAATGTTTCAAGAATTCTTCTTCAAGAAACTCCATATCTTCATGATGGCACAGATCTTCAGCTAGTACTGCACACAAACACCAATTTTATCTAAGCATTTTGGAACAATGGGACCAGATTTGGTGAGACTATGTTGAGAGCTCGTGCTGCTGTGTGAAGTGTTTCATCACATGGTTGCCCCCCAGGCTCTCACCTGCCATAAGTTTTACTGAGGTGGCAAAACTTGTAAAGGTCATTGGGTGCAGGGTACGAGGTGTCATGATCTGGACTGGATAAGGATTCCCAAGGATGCACCAATTCAGGGTTTGGAGTCATGCCTGTAGAAGGACTGTCATGTGCTGTGATGCATTGTGCTGCGTCCTTTTTCAACCAAGGAGTACATTTCTTACCACCGTCCCTACACTCCAGACTATGGTCCACAGACTAGGCTATGCACTAAATCTCATCATGTGTTTCACAACATAGAGAAAATTTGTGGAAGGCAAGTGCATAGGGGGTGACCAAGAGTCGAAAGACTTCGCTTGGTGAGAGTGGTTGATATAGCTTGCAAAATTTGATACCATAGTACAAAATGCCTCTCACAACTTTGTGTATGCATGCGGTAGTAGATAAAGGTGTGTGCCAGCTTTCTGAGATGTTAAGGGTGGGAGGGGAGGAGGGTTTGAACATTTTTTATGCTGAAACTGCTCTTACTTTCTAGATGCAATAATATATTGAAGTTGTGACAGTAGTGCAAAAAATTAAATCCCATGTCATAGGTAATTGTTAGTGTTATGCCAACTTGAAATGTTACTTGTCATAGATCTGAAATTTATTAATCAGGTGTCACATGTTTGAGTGTAGCAGCTTTAAAATGTTAATATGTATCGTTGGCAGCACATTGATGTATTAGTCATTTAGAACAGCTACACTGTTCCTGATGTCATATGGTATTAGAATGTAAGTGTCCGCTTTAATATCTTAATTAATGGTCATTGGTACAATTTTATTGCAACTAATATTGCTGTTCCTTCCTAAAGCAAGGAGTTGTGATGATAGTTTGACTTATGATTAGTGTGTGATGGAAGGGATCTATATGATAAGATATGAAGTAATTGGGCCATATGAGTTGAACTTTTTTGCAGTGACTATTCTGTCCTGACAGTAATGGAAGTTGGATGAACCAGACAATGTTATTATGGAAGATGTATTCTGAAGTGTTTTTCAAATTTGATCGTGGTCATGAACTGGACGTGTCAGCATCATAAATATGGTTTTTTTGAACCAAATGGCCTTAAAAACCAAACTTTCAATCTTCTTCAACTGTAGTCTACCACTGTGGTCTCATTAACAGGCCAGATATTTTACACCATAGGATTCATTAGAGCCTTGGTATGTTGATATAATGCATGTAATACCACAGCATTAAAAGTGGCTTGGAAGTCACTGTGCTTGATAGGAATGATATGCATGTGCTGGCAGGTACATCGCTGTAACTCTTGATGGTACATGCATCTCCAGAAGGGCTGAAGTGATGCCTCAGTGAGGAATGTTGCTACTGTCAGCAACATAGAAGTGACTCAAATTGTGGTGGAAGCACACTGTGTTTTTGGTGCTATTGGTCTTGCCAAAAGTTGGGAAGGAAAGGATGAAATTGGAAAATGTAAACAATAAAGTAATATGGAAAAGGGGGGGGGGGGGGANGGGGGGGGGAGAAGAGAGAGAGAGACAGAGAGAGAGAGAGAGAGATATTATTCTTCCATCCAAGTTGGGTTACATGTTGGACTACCACCTCGGCAATGAGGATCAAATTCTATTGTTTCTGTAGTTACAATATTGCTGTATGTCCTATGTGTATAGTTGTCCAATGAGCTCTTTTTCCTACAGTTTTCCATTTATTGCGTGACCGTTTCTGAGGCAGCATTGTGCTGTATTTGTTAAACAGGTCATTTGTGATTTATGATGTAGATTTATTGTATGAGTAGCTTAAGTAAACAAGTATTCATTTTACTGAGAGACATGGAGTTTTATTAATCATCAGAGCATTTAGGCAGCACCATGGCGTATTTATTGTGCTGCACCGGCAGTCTCTTTCAGGCAAAGCCCAACTTCCTCTCGGGCGTTATTTTTTATTATTGATGTAGAACCGATAACTGAAACATAATGCATAGTAGGCCTACGTCTGACAAATTTGCATAATACCTGACTGTGCTGCATGGACTGTACTCAGTACAGTACGTCCCTCAGCACTGAAAGTTGAGTGATTTTTTTAAAAAAAAGTGGGAACAGGGTGTCAAGCAACCTGGAAATCATGGAAATATCAGGAAATTTTATTGTTCGGGGGATTTCTTTGCCCATCTAGAATTCTGCCCAATGAGGAATCGGTGACAACGGCAATCTTTCTCCTTACAACCGCCTTGCCACCGGCTCCAGCACCTTGGGTTGGAGTTCGGCCCTATACTGGGGTTCCAGGGCTTTTTCTGTAGGTTTAGTCTTTCTTAGTCACATTACAACTCTTTCTGTCAACACAATTACGCAAATTTGAGATCGACCTGCTTGAATTTTTTGGTGTTTTCCAAACAATCGTCAATACACACCGCACCGTACAGTACAAGCCATACCAACGAGAGAAAGAGGACATCATAAAATACCTGGACGAAAATGGAGCAAGAGGGCGTTTTGTGACTTTATGGAAACAGAGTTTCAGATGATGTTGGGTTATGCTCTAACAAAGTGGCTAGCACTATTCCCGTTGAAAGAGTTCTTCGAATGTTCTTGCCTCTAAAATCATATTTTTAATCTCATGATAAATGGCCTTTATTTCTGCTGAAATTTTTAGACCACCCTTTGTCTGAAGCATGGCTGCACTTTGTTCACAGTCAGCCTTCATCTTTCCATGAAGCAGTGAAAAACGTAGAGTGACAGCCAGCAGTTACAGTATTTGTAGTGATTGGTCAAATTAATAAGTTGAAAGCAAATTGGGTGTCCAAACTTGAAGACTGCTTCCTGCCTTCAGCTGTTAGTGAAATCAGCGCCACCACGTCCACTATCTTGGGCAAAACGAGTTCATTGCCATGCTAGGAAATGCCACTAAAAGCCGCATTTTGGACGCTGTTTGGGCCGCCAAATACATGACTGTCATCCTGGACTGTACTCCCGACAAAAGCCACCAAGAGCAGGTGACACTAACCTTTTCTTGAGGTATGTTGACATGTTTAGTGAATAACCAACTATACAAGAGCGATTTGTCGGATTTTTGGAGGTGAAGGACAACGGCAGCAGGTTTGACTGAATCGGCCTACATTAGCCAGGTTCAAACTCCTCTCAGAAGAAGAACACGTTCGGGAAGAACTTTGCCCGTGTGGTGAGGGATCTCACACATCCTTTGGACTTGCATCACGCCAGAGATAATGATGAGGTCGTCGGTTTCTGTGGGTCTCGGTTGGCCCTGCTCTAATAGTGCCCTGGTGTCACTACAGCTGTTCAGGGCTTTTAACGATTTTGTGTATGGGTCAAGGCCCACCTGAAAGCTGCAATGCATGGTGGAGCTGAGCTGCAAGGGACCTGCCCAGTTGCTGCAGAGGAAGGGAAAGAAGAGAATGGAGCTGAAGGTGGTGGCTTGATGGAGTGGGGCCTGTGGACTCCTGCCTTTTCCAGAATGGACTGGCTGGTATTGGTGACTCCTCTGGACTGATGATGGACTTGTATGCCTGAAGCGATATCTGGACTATTCGTTGGCTTGTTGGCCTGTTGAAATAAACAGTGAGGAATTGGGCTGCAGCACCTGAAGGTGAGTTCAGCCCTGATCCTCATCCAAATGAATCGCTGAAGGCTGAACATCATGAAAGCAACCTTCAAATTGGTAACTGTAGAGGGCAGGGCTATGGCAATGGAGCCCATAACATGACATTAATATTTACATTGAAGCTGCTGTCAAAGACAAGGTGGAAGGAAGAAAGATGGGAGGTAAGGAAAGTGTAGGGCGAAGGTATGCAGACAATAACCCTCCTTGAACTGTGGACCTTTCAGACATGACTACCAGCAATATTCGCCCAATGCGATATATTTAAAATGAATCATGGCATTATTCGGATCATCATATCTCAATTCTATATACCAGACAAGATTACAGAGGATTGCGGAGCTGATAACAGTACCGGCAGTCTCTTTCAGGCAAAGCCCAACTGTCAAATATGATGCCTTATCCCTGGCCAATTATTCCATCACTTCATATGAGTTCATCTCGGGCCTAGTGATCTGGTATGACATATTGCACACCATCTGCAATGCAGTCAGCAAAACTTTGCAGTCATCGAACATGCAGCTTGACATCGCCATTAACCAGATTGCAGGGCTCAGTAAATTCTTTGAAGCTTTCCAAGTGAGTGGATATTCATCCCCAGTCATTACCACTCACGAAGTAGCAGAAGACATTGGTGTAGATCAAAAATTCAAACTACATCGGCGTGGGGGGGGGGGGGGGGNGGGCTCGCCGTTTTGATGAAAGTGACATGTATGATTCGAACAATGACGAACCTCTTTCTCCAAGAAGAGGCAGAGGGAGCAGTGGACCCAGCGACAAGCCATTGGAAGACCTTCAAGCAGAGGCCTATTATTAACACTGCTGCGCTCAAGGAAATTGACTTGAAGTTTACGATGCTGAAGCAATAGTATGACAAATGGTTTGGTTTCATGTTTGATATTTGGCGCCTTGGATGTCAGATGAGGGTTTGGAGGCCAATTGTAAGGATCTGACTCTGAAAATTCAAGACGGAGAATTCAATGACCTATAGAGGGCCCTGATCTAATAGCAGAATTCAAGCTTTTGAGATGAACTCTTCCATCCTCAGTGCAGACGGCTTTGGATGTGCTGAAATTTTTAGCACCTGTCGTTGATTCTTACCTGAACGTCGCAATTGAAGCGTTTCTCGGAAAAACCCCATATGTCATCAAATGACAAAATGAGTTAAGGGTAGTATCGGTAGTATTAAATACTTTCGGAAGCCCTCCATGTAATGCTTTTCTCTCATTTCTGAAGAAAACCCTGTTGTTGGAGATATTGAAGTGGAAAATCAGCCCCTTCCTACATTTTCCTACAAATCTCTCACATGTCAAGTGTGATTTCCCAGAAGATTCCCACATGCCAGTGATGACAGGTGAGATTTTTCACAGAATGATATGATAAGAAAGCTTCAGGAGTATCTGGATGTCCCAAAAATGATCTAAGCACTACCCCAGGACAACCCCTGCTCATGTCGTTGATGCCATCATGAAATATGTTAAGTCCTTCAAGGCTCGAGAGTCTCGGTACACGTGCAAGAAAAATTCACATATGTATTACTTCCTGAAAAGCTTTCTGTCAGGCTCATGCACAAAATGTTATAGGACAAGAGTAAGCCAGAACTTCATGTGATTTACAAGGTTTACAGGAAGATTTTCATGCAGAATTACAATTTAAAGTTTGGCACACCTCGAAGTGATACATGCAGTACATGCGACAATTTTATATACAGGATTGCAGAGTGTGCCGATGAAACTAAAAATTCCAAGCTCATGCAGGAACAGGAACTGCATCTTGCTAAAGCTGAAAAGTTTTATCAGTTGTCCGGTTCCTCTACAATCTACATGATGGTGCACTGCAATAACCCACGTACCTATATCGAATATTAAAGATGTTCTATTCTTCCAAGTGATCAGAAAATTGGTTTGATCAATGAATCTATACATACCAGCCAACATATTATATACAGTACATCTTTCCATGAAAATAAGGTAGTTCTTGTGATAATTCAGGAAAAATCCCACATGTCACAAATTCAAATTAAGATTATGATAATTTAAAATAACATCGTAGTGTCTAATTTGCATAGTTGAATGCAAGTGTGTGTTATCCACACTACCACAAAAAAGTCTGGCTAAGGCAATTAGTATGACCAGTATGACCCTTGGGCAGTTTTTTGTTTCCTGAAAAATTTTCATCATCATCATCATCATCATCATCATCATCATCTGCTTTATTTATAATGGTCGGCCTGCAACAACAACCAACAATCCCCCCTTCACATGTCATTCATCCACATTTATACACTCATACAAAAAAAAAAAAAAAATTACTTGACATATGGGATTCTTCCGAGAAATCACTTACAGAATATGGTTGACAATCCCTGTGTCTGTCACATCAGGTGAGAGGTATTTCTCCGTCCTAAAACAAATCAAGAGTTATCCATGTCAAGCTCTTGTCTACGTTCAACTATGAAACAAGAACGCTTGAACCGACTTGCCATAGTCTCTATTGAGAAGGAAGGAAGGAAATATCCATATGCGCCAGCGCTGAGTGGAATCCTCAGAAAACTGGAAGCAGAAGGACTACCTGGAGGAGAAGTAAAGTACAAAAGTTTCACGCTGCTGCATTCTCATTTTATGAAACTACCAAGTTACATAACAAAATGGACAGAAAAGAACTTTCAGGCCTGTTAATAACAATCAATAGAACATCGCATGTTCCAACCATCCCGCAACAAACTTTGTTGAACCTACATTCTATTGGTTTCTTGTTGACGCTAAGAACGGGTGGGTGGAACAGGAGGGAGGGGGGGGGGGACTTGGTGTTAAGGGGGTGCTGGTGTGAATGCAACAGAGAGAGGGGTTGAGCTGAAGGGAGAGGCGACTTGTGTAGTTGTTCACTCGTCGGCAGTCAGGTAGCTACTGAGGCAGTCCACCATCCATTGACCATTGTGCATGCGCTGAACGGAGGCCAATCGGAAGCTTCACGGTAACAACAACATGCAGCGGACCAATCAGAGGGCATAACCAAAGTCTGTAGCATTCTAATATAACAGCTAGATTATACAGTATTTATTTTGAACTTGGTGTCGACCAACAGAAATGATTGTAAGTGGAGGGATAATATATTATTTAAATTATATCCTACTGGGAGCCTTTGGAGCCCGTTTGTAAGTACGGATCGCCGTAAGTCAGGTTGTTCGTAAAACGGGGACCTCCTGTATTTTAAGGTGAAATCACTCATTGCCGGTTTTGATGAAGTGACAAATGTGTAAGGGGAACAGTGTATACATACAGTGATGCTGTAATTTGTGGGGATGCGTATTTTCAACCTATTTTTACACCTGTAAAATTTCTAAAATGGTTTATTTGCCCTTTCTCCTTATTGCTGACAATGTATTGTCCCCACCTATGATTCAAGATGCTCCAAGTTCATATGCGCCATGTTGGAGTCTAGTGAAATTTCTAAACAATGACAAGGAATAATAAACCACATAACAAAAAATGGAGTATAAATAAGGTTTCATTTATTTCTATAATATTATGTTAATGAATCTTTACAAATGATGTGATAATTGATTTAATTGTATGTACTGTAGACCAGGGGATGGAATTTTCATCCCATGACAGCTACTGCCGGCTACTGCTAACTTAGCAGTGTTGGCCATATGGCACTGATAGTTAGCAGTAACTATCAGTGGGACGAAAATTTCACCCTACAATATTAGCAAAGTATCCCAAACCCCAGCCGTAATCTAGGCACCGCACCGTAAGGGGAGCTTATGACATGAACGGTCACCTGCAGACAACGTATGTTCATATCGAAGATGGTTCGTACCTAGTTCGTACGGTTCGCTCCCGCTCCTCCCCTATCAGTGCAGCCAACACCTACATTATTGCTCCTGTCGCTCATGTTATGTTGGTAACTGAACCCCCACGCCATCTGTTGGACCATATCGTAAAACAGCTCTTGTAACCAGGCGATTGGCCGAGTCCAGACGACCAGACCAGTCCAGACTCAGACGTACAGAGTCCCTGTGTCGTCGTCGGGCACCTTGCGCTACAGCGCGCGGTCCTATGGATCCGTACAATCCTAGGTCTGAGGGTGAGGCGAGGCATACAGACGAGGAGCCTGACCCATATCCGAGAAATGGCTTGCGTCACTCATCAGGTGCCCCCATGGGCCAGTATGGGGATGCCGCCATACATGCACCCATGGCCGGGGATGGTGTCGAGCTACATTTCCAGAGACCAGAGGATCCGAGGGTCCTGAGCCGAAGAGAAGTCCTAAGGTATTAAATGTGTGGAAGTGATTTTAGTACTGCATGGTTTCCCTGACAAGTGAAAACTCTGGCGTGGATATCCAGCTTTGGGGTGCGTTTTTGTACGTTGTCCACTGGAGGTGAGTTCGAAACCTGGTTCGAAAAACCGCGACGAAGCCATCCCTGGAGAGGAAGGTATGCACCACAGCTCAGAAAACTTATGCTACCATCTACATTACGGCGCATTGTTAGATAGACTGACAGACTTCGAATCGTTCCAATTATTGAAGACTTGAGAAGACTTGATAGGACAATGGAGGGTGTAATCAGGTACAAATGTGAAACTCTGTGTTTCCTATTTTATTATCTGAGTTGTAAATCGGGGTTCGAAATTAGCAAATTTTCTGATTTGAAGTGGCAAGGTGCAGGAATTTTTATACAGGGTGTTTCAACTTTTTTGTCCCGACAGTTATAGGAAATATTGACCCTCAATTTTCAGCGGGCAGCACGTATGCCACTTGAACCTAAGATTCGCATGGAATATTCCCTATTCCTCCGACAATTCACCAGTTGCAAGTCGCTGCCTACAAAGTAGCAGCTTAGTGCAATATTTCCAATAACTGTTGGGAACACCCTGTATATTATTTTACAATAGTAATTGATCATTCCAAATCTTTAGAGATTCACCTACAGTTGAATCCCTATATAACAGACTTCAAGGGACTGCGGAAATCAGTATGTTATAACCAAGGTCTGTTATAGCTGAATACACAAACCATATATGGAAGTTTGCCAAGACCAGCCTTCCAAGTCTGTTAGAACCGAAAGTCTGTTACAGCCGAGGCTGTTATATCCTGATTCAACTGTATAATTCATTCGAATTTGATTTGTCATGCCCCATTATAATACTCCACTTGAGAGCTGCCACATTGTGCAACCAGTGTTGCTGTCGCCTCCCTGCTTCCCCGTTGCTATCTTCGTTTTGCTGTGGTGGGGCAATTGTGTTCTTTCCAACAACCCCAAGACCTATATTGGCAGCAACTTCATTTACTGACTGGGGGCCAGTTGCACCAGTCGCGGTATATGGGAAGATATATGGAAGAACCCTGCACCGCGGGTACACGGTATATACCCTGAAAAACCGCGGGTTTATTCCATAGCGTTGCACCAGTCCAGATAAACGCGGGGTTTTCGGTAGTACGCTGGCTAATGAGAGACGTAAGCGGGCAAAAATTTTGGAGAGCGCTGATTGGATCGCAGCACCCGTGACGTCACGGTGACGTCATGGAAGTATGGCTAGTCGTCTAGTATCTATGGCAACCATGTGGCAGGGTTGCCACCTGGTGTCACACAGTACTCAAAATCCCTAGCACCATGACAACACCATAAACCCGCGGTATAAGCAACTTGTGCTGCAGGATCGGCGGGTAGATGGATCGGGCGGTAAATGGGAGGGAGAACGGGCCGTTTTAGAAAAACCGTAGGTGGCGCAACACACTTCTTGCGGTATACCGGAGTGAAAACCCGCCGTTTTCCATATACCGTGACTGGTGCAACCGGCCCTGGGTCACCCTAGCTAGAAAGGTGGGGTAAGAGACAGACAAAGAGAAATACCAGTATTTTCTCTGTCTACTTTATCTGTACCATTTGTGTACCTCCTGATAGCCAAGTAGCTGCAGTTGTTTGGTTTCTTCCCACTCAAGCAAACAACCACCATTGCCCAATTGTTGAGCTGCATTACATGGCATTGTTGTGTTGCTTCCATTAAAAACGTATTGGATATGCTCCCCTTTGGTGTCAGGCTTCGGAGAGCAGTGGAGTTTCCCTCTTCCTCCCGACCCCCCATCCATTCTGAAAGTCAGTAACTTGGGAAAGAATGGAAAGTGCTTCTGTTGGAAAAAAGAAGGTTAGGCAGGATTAACCCACTTCAAACCCAATGATGCACAGATAAACGAAGGATCAACTGACGAGTGCAGTCACTTGCTATGCATCTGAGTTTGGTGAGCATTTTCACAAGCCAGAGAGATGCTTCTCCGTAAGCCCTTTGGGAGCATTTCTGAAGTGCTCCTAAAGGCAGCTCATTGTTCTTATTATATGCCAGTTTTAGGTGTGGTTGAACTGCCTTTATGTGATTTTTTCACCATCAGAAGAGCCAGAAAAGTTAGTAGTTCATTGTTGACAGCACTTTTCCAGATGGCATGTTTCCTGGAGGCAGTGCAAATAATGGATGGAGAAAGATTATGCACATGAGGCACTCAAGGAACCAGATAAATGCGAATCTGATTACACAAATTTTTGTTATTCATTGTCTCGACAGACGTGCTGAAGATGCTGTGCTTGTGGGTGATTACCAGAAGGCGATAGAGGTTTACACCGATGCTCTCGATGAAGACCGACTTGACTCTTTTTACATTGGTCGTGCCCATGCTCACCTGAAGCTTGAGGACTTTACAGGTAAATTATTGAAAATACAGGGTGTCTCTTACTAGTGGGTCATAACTGTTGCCAGCCTACTTCTTGGCCCAGTGCAAGCCTAAATATAGGGGTGATAAGTTGGCAGTCCAACTGGTAATGAAATAGTACTAGACAAATTTTCCTTCCCATGACACAAGCAACAACACTTGACACCTTTTTTAAGGAAGATCACCTGACAGTTTGACCCATGAATCTGCAGAAATAGTCTTCAGTAGAACTTCCAGAATGAGCATGAGTGTAGGTATCTGAAATAATTAAGAACAAGACAACTTTATACAATGCATGCTGGTTTGTATCAAAAAGTGGTACACAATGTTACTACTTTATATTACGCAAATAAATGGTGTAAGCAACATTATAGGCTAAAATAACCGAAGCAGGTTGGCATAGTGGATAAGGCGTCCGACTGCTAATCGGGAGGTCCTGGGTTCGAGTCCCGGGGCCGGCAACTCTGACCGTGGTTTTCTGTGGTTTCCCACGGTCCTTCCAGGAAAATTCCGGAGTTGCTTCCGTAATTAATAGGCCACAGCTGCTTCCTTCCGTCCCTATCCTATCCCAAAGAGCACAGTAAAATGAAAAGCAAAGAGTTCCAGGCAAAACAAACTTCCCCCCTAAAGAGCCGATGGCTGATAACGGGGTATGAATTATTATTATTATTATTATAATTATTATTATAGGCTAAAATAAGTGATTGATAACGTATCTTAATTGCTGGGAAATGGCCGTCAAGTCTATCATGCGTTGCAGTCCACTGTGTGTTTAAAAATAAACCAACGTCAAAGGTTGTACAATGCACAGATATGTTCATGCCAGTGCTGCCAGCTCACCAATTCCATCTGTCACAGTTTCCCACTCTCATCGGCATGTTTCAACACGGCCCGAGCAACTCCCACCCTAGCCTTATGGGGACGGCCGTGCTCTGAACAAGTCCTCCACCACCCCAGATTTAGCACTGAAATCAGGCACTGTACCAAATTGCATTCTGGCGGACGACATCTGAACCGTTCTGAACCTACCTACACTGTCAATTCACATTCAGCCCCCGTCCGCAGATTAGCGCACCAGCTGCCCAAATCCAATTTGCACCTTTCCAAATCATATTTGGGCGGCTGGTGGGCAAATCTGCAGATGGGAGGGGAATGGGAATTGACAGTTTAGGTAGGTTCAGAATGATTCAGAAGTCGTCCTCCCGAATGCGATTTGATATAATGCGCCACATCCGGGCATGCGCAAAAGGAGAGGGAGTTGCAGGGGGCTGTTTCAACACATTACAGCTAAGATAGCATGATAGTCGAAATGGAAAGAGTAACACTTACTGGCGTGCGGGAGGTGGCAGGGTGAGTGGTGGCAGGGTGAGTGGTGGCAGGGTGAGTGGTGGCTGGGGGCTGCTTGGCTGTCTCGCAAAGGCAAGGATGCAAAGATTGATTTATTGGATTTTGGAAGGGGTATGCTGTACCAACCTAACCTAACCAAGCTTAACCTTCCTTCCTTGCGGATACAGACCTATCTTTGCGACTGCCCCCACCCACTACTACCCTCCCACCTCCCGCAC
Organism: Catajapyx aquilonaris; assembly: GCA_000934665.2. Classification (NCBI taxonomy): domain Eukaryota; kingdom Metazoa; phylum Arthropoda; class Diplura; order Dicellurata; family Japygidae; genus Catajapyx; species Catajapyx aquilonaris. The sequence continues at coordinate 37,717 of KZ539461.1, forward strand.
TCCAGTAAGGTCAACTGTATCCGTAGAAATAAGGGCACTGCTGGCGACTGGATTCCCAATAATAAGGAATGCCCTCTATGAATAACCAACTAGGATACTGACATTTTTTCTTATTTTTGCCAACAGATGCTATTCTAGATTGCGATGAGGCAATTTTGCTAGATACAGATCAATCCAAGGCCTACTATTTGAAGGGAATGGCCTGCTTCCACCTCGGGGAGTACCAAGAAGCTCTGAACACTTTCAAGAAGGGAAGGCAGCATGGAGGTTGGTGCAATTCTTCCAGTGTCACATCACATAAAGGCGATTTATCAAATTCGGCAGAAGAATGAGCAGGTGGGAAATGGGTGTTTCATGCCCGGAATGTTAGTAGAACCAATTCACAAATTCCATGGTGGGCACCAAGCAGTGTGAATCACTGAATTTCATCCCAGTGCACTTTGCATGCTTGGGAAGCAGGCAGTTGGAGGAGGCAAGATGACAGCACCCAAGACCAAGACAAAGCATGTTCAGCTAGAAGTAACAGAGCTCTCTCTCTCTCTCTCTCTCTCTCTCTCTCTCTCTCTCTCTCTCTCTNCTCGCCCCCCCCCCCCCCCAACAAGGTCAAATGCAGCCTCTTTGTCTGCACAAACAATTCCCTCCTGTCAGGGCTCACCAGTTTTATAAATACCTGCGGGCCATCTGGTTAATTTGTGGGACCTGTCACCAGCTTCCTCCCACCCAGGTGATTCTGGCGCTAGAGTCTCATTTGCTGGTTTAGTTCCTGTGCTCTTCTACTGCCTATTTGCTGCCCGCTCACTTTCTGCCAAATTTGTGAAACAGCCATAAATTATCAATCCTTTACCTAAAGAATTTCTCAAGCCTTTCCACAGGTATTCACTCAGGCTGGGTTACACCATCACATGTTTCGTTCAAAATGTCAGGGTTACCATTGTTATGAATAGTAGACAATGTTTTATCATATCAAGAATCCCACTGGCCTATTGTGCCTGGATTTTCCAACATGAAATTTTGGCTCCTAGAAATGCCCATGAGTCTTAGTCAATACCTCTATAGACGGCTAACCATCCATTTGCTTTGTAAACATGTCCCCCATGCTGGTATCTTGATGGAAGGATCTCTTCCAGGATTGATTTTTTTCTTGGTATCAATAATTTTTAAGTGTAAGTTGTTCTTCATAAATGTGAGATCTGACCTCCCTAGATCATCCTTCTGACCCTGCAGTCACTTTGGGTTGTGGTTGTGGCCCAATAATGCAGAGGTTGACATAACCGAATTATTCAGCCAACCTTTCATGAGGCTGTCTCACCACTGACAATACAAGTTCAAGCCTCCCCCCAGACCCACCACCAGACACCCCCTGCCATCTAGTGGGGGAAAGATGTTATGTAAAATTAGATGAAAACGTAAAAACCAATTTTTCAATATGTTCCCTGAGTTGTGAAAACATGAGCTCGTGTCATTTTCAATTTTTTCTCATTTTAACTCATTTTAACTCACAGAAAGTGCCAGGAACCTTCCAGAAGTTATACAGTGTTTCCAAAAAGGCGTTCCCAGTAAAGAACCAATGCAGTTCCAGAAGTATTCCATATATTTTTTTCAAATTTGCCAGGAAGGTGGCACATATGATCAAGTTTTTGTACAAAAATTCACACCTCCACATGTCCACCCTGGTGTCGAAGACACAGCTTAAACCGTTCTTCAGCCACTCGCCAGGTGTACAGGTTGTACGGGTACATCTTCAGTAAAAGAAAAGTGTATACTCTTGTTCGCTGAACTGAAAAGTGTGACTAGAGTGCAAAGAGAGTTCAGGCGACTCTACGGCAAAGACCCACCCTCCAACAAGTCCATCCTTAAGTGGTTCCGGAGTTTCGAAGGGACAGGCTGCATCGTCCATGGCAAGAGCTCTGGGGGTCCACCTGCAACTTATCGTGTTGAACAGGTGAGGGCAGCCATGTTGAAGAGTCCACAGAAGTCCCTGCGTCGGGGATCCCTGGATATGGATATCCCATTGAGTTCGATGCACCGCATCGTACGGAAAATGCTGAAGATATATCCGTACAAGCTACACCTGGCGAGCAGCTGAAGGACGGTTTAAGCTGTGTCTTCGACGCCAGGGTGGACATGTGGTGGTGTGACTTTTTGTACAAAAACTTGATCATATGTGCCACCTTCCTGGCAATTTCGAATAAAATATATGGAATACTTCTGGAACTGCATTGGTTCTTTACTGAGAACACCTTTTTGGAACACCCTGTATATTATTAATGGACATAGTAGGTGAAAGCCAATTTTTTAGTCACGCACAGCTGACTGAAACTAATAATTTAAAAAAAAATGCTGATTGCATAATGTGGCAATGCTCCGAACTGGGTATTACAATGGGGAAACATGAATGGGCTCATTAAAGTTTTGGTTAAGTGAACAATGTAGCTCAAAAAAATTTGGCAACATCTAGCATTTCCATAAAAAATAAAAGAAGAATTCTCGATGGTTCCTAGTATCATCAGTTCAAAAAGAATTGTCCCAGTCATCCTGATGTGTGTGCTGCCCGCTCGACACACACCATGTAACTTACATGGTGTGTGTCGAGCGGCCAGCCCACACGTCAGGATGACTGGGACAGTTCTTTTTGCACTGTTGATACATCCTGTGGCCATTTCAACTGCAAAAAATTGTGAATTCATAAGATTCAAGCTCATGTTTTAACTTCTCGGGGAACAGATATTGAAAAACTAAGTTTCCCATTTTCATGTATTATAATTAGGAACAACTTGCACTAAAAATTACGGAAACTGAGAGCAAAATCAAACCTGGAAGAGATCCTTTCGGCACATGGCCAATATATGGAATCAAAAGAAATAGTAGCCAGCCATTGATTTTTTTTGTACCTAGGAAGGGAAGTTATCTTCAACAGGCACTAGTAGCCTAATAGTTTATGGCTACCAACAGCTCCTAAATAAGCAGAATTTTGTAATGCAGTGTTCTTAGTTGGATCCACCTGTTGGATCCCTGCATACATTTATTCTATGCTTGAGCTTCTGCCCTATGGCATGCTATGCCAACAACCAGTAACAAAAAACCAGTGGGAAGGCGGGTGGGGGAGTGTGATTTATCCCTACTTGCTGGCTTTTTGTAGGGAAGATGTGTGGCCAATATGGGTACTGTATAAAAAATAATAGTCTACATGCTCTTTTTGGACTTGCAGAGGAGAGGTAGCATAAGGTTACTTGCTCCACATAACCTAATAATTTATGCATAACTAAAGATCAGCTAAGTCAGAATTTCTGTAAGCAAAGTTCATACATGTTGGTCCACCCTGCTCTAGTGTCAGCAATTATTTATTTATTTTCAGCAGAAGAAAGGTGGTTTGACCAGTGGATAGTGTGGACTGAGGAAAGGATAAAGAAGAGACAATTATCTCAAGCCTCTGCTGGGGCCCAAGCAGCAGGAGGGCACGATTCTGAGGATTTGAATGCTGAGGCCCAGGGAAGTGGAGTTGATGGTGGTGAGGTTGCTGGGGCTCACGGGTCTGGAGAACATGTTGAAGGTGATTTGGGTTCTGCAACTCAGAAAACTGGGAAGCAGGTTGATGGAAGTTGTGTTGATGTGGCTCAAGGAGCTGGAGAACAGACAGCTGCAGCACGGCCTCATGGGGACTTGGCTTCTGAGGTCCAAGACCAAGCTAAGCCCAAGATCAGGCATGACTGGTACCAGACTACTTCAGATGTGTGTGTGACCATACTGGCTAGGAACCTGCCACCTGACCAAGTGAAGGTGAGTTTATTTTATAATTATAATAATTTTTAAATGTTATATTAATGGTTGAAATGTAAATAAATGATTCTCAAATTGTGGTGTGTGCTGCAGAGATCTATTGATGGGTGAAGCTGTATGAATGCACCAGCGTGGGTGGAATGCTGGAACATACAGGGTGTTTCTTACTTGTATGTCAGCCGGCAGGCAGTACATTCCTTGGCACAAACCAAGTCTATAATGAAATTCACTGTCCAAGGTATAATCATATTTATTTCAGTTGTTAATTGTCAAATCAACTTCAACTTTGGTGTCCTCCTAGCTCCATTCATAATTCTCCATTCTAAAGTCCAGATAATCTTAACGGAGATTTTTTATCACATTTTGTTTATCACCCGACCACTCCACTTTTTTGGGGTGAGCGAACTTCATTGAGTAAGGACACGTATACGCAAATAGGTCAAAATCGGAGAAGGTTGGCCCTGCTGACTTGGAATGCCCCATAGGTATCATGGGTCTTTGCAACCTAGTGCAGTACGAAGATAATGGGTTTCAAACACGAAGTATACGGGCCATTCCACATGAAATCATCACGAGGTATGCTCATGAATTTTAGATTTCCAGAATATTTTGCAAGGAGATAGACCTATTTCTAAACTCTTGATTTCCCAAGTATTTTGCTTTGCTGTCCTCAAGGTCACGAGAGGTGAATATGTCTGGGGGTACAAATTGCAACTTTCAAACTGAACCACTTTCAGATTCAGATATCTCAGAAACTATGCGTCGTAGCGACTCTTTTCATGGAACATTTTTTCGGATCATACGACGTAGGATTTGAAAATGTAATCACTTATGCGATATATGTATTGTGTAACGAGTTACAGCCTCCGCAATATGTGTATTTTTGTCAAAATTCACTCTCTTTAAGAATTTTTTACTACCGTAATATTGTATTAATATGCAAATATTATACCTTATCGGAGACATATCGATGTACCTGATCTCTCGTAAATTATTTCACATTGTACAATATATAAACTTGGAGAAATTAACAGTCAGATATTGAAGAAACCTAATTTTGGCCATTATTGAGGCCCAAAATAAGGTCTGTGGGACAAAGACTAAAAATCAGGAAGTGAGTTATTCGGATAGTCCAAAACTTGGGCTTTCAGAATATATATACCTGCTATATGATAATCAGGCCTGAAGAGATGGTAGGACCTTTTGTTTGAAGGCAAGTTTCCACCAGCAGCTACGGCGTCTGTACCCGGCCATCATACTGCCCCCACGGGAGAACACCGGAGAGTCCGAAGCACAGCCTGAAGCCATCCTACGATGGCCGGGTTAAGACACCGCATCTGCCGGTGGAAACTTGCCTTCAAAAAAAGGCCCTACCATCTCTCCAGGCCAGATTATCATATATCAGGTAGATTCTGAAAAGCCACGTTTTGGACTATCCGAATAACTCACTTCCTGATTTTTAGTCGTTGTCCCACAGACCTTTTTTTGGGCCTCAATAATGGCCAAAATGAGGTTTCTTCAAAATACGACTGTTAATTTCTCCGAGTTTATATATTGTACAACGCTAAATAATTTGCGAGAGATCAGGTACATGGATATGTCTCCGACAAGGTATAATATTTGCAAATTCATACAATTTTATGGCTATAAAAAATTACGAAAGAGAGCAAATTTTGACAAAAATACACATATTGCGGAGGCTGTAACTCATTACACAATATACAGGGTGTTCATGAAAAACACAGACAAACCTATATCACCCCCGACCTAGGATAGACGATCACATTATGTAGATGAGTGATTATTCCTGGGCCGCCTCATTACCGTGCAAATTGCCTTCAAACAGGTAGTATAAAATATCCTGGAAGTTAGGCCACCCAACGAACCCTTCCCCTGGCAGAAGGGTCTGGAAGGTGTGGGGACCGGACTTTGTTGGTTTGTTGCCCACAGGTGGTAAGGCCTCTATGGCTAGTTACACCTGCAAATTCTATATAACAGTCAGAAGGAGCGATTAGGCAAAAAGCGCTAATCAGCAACGAGTCAATTATCTCAGTAATGAGGCGGTGTAGACATAATGACTCCTCTACATAAAATGAACCTCACGTTACCATTGGCCACTGGTATCAGTTTGTCTGTGTTTTTCATGAACACCCTGTATCTATCGCATAAATGACATTTCTATATTCCACGACCTATGATCTGAAACAAATGTTCCATGAGAAGAGTCGCTACGAAGCGTAGTTTTTGAGATATTCAATTCTGAAAGTGGCTCGATTTGAATTTGCAATTTGCCCCCTCTGACATATCCCCTCACCTCTCATGACCTTGAGGACAGCGGAGTGAAATACTTGGGTAATCTAGAGTTTAGGGATAGGTCTATCTCCCTGCAAAATATTTTGGAAATCTAAAATTCATGAGCATACCTCGTGATGATTTCACATGGAATGACCCATACGATATTCTGGCCTTGACTCTAGTGCTCACTGTGGCCAACCCCCCTCAGTGGGAGAGATCAGCCAAGCTCACTTAGGTAGCAATGTACTGGTATGACTGGGGGCTGATTCAACCTAACAAGGGAACTGCATGAATGCCTTTCTCTCTGACTTTGGAAGGAGTGGTTTATTTGTTTGTACTAGTTGAGGTGAATATACTGTACACTACCACTCATTAATTTCAATACACCATCTGAAGTTGATTATTTGCAAAGTAATGAACAAAAGAAGCTAGTTTGTTGCAGGCGGAAAACTCTTGCTTAGGCCCATTAATAAAGAGTGCGTTTACATGGGAATAAAAATAGGGCTAGCTACGGCCACCTATGCTAGGCGAACTGGTTTACTCCCATGTAGCCGCTGGGCCTACGATAGACCGGCCTTATCTGAACCATTGTCGGGCGCAGCCCAAGCCTTTCGGATCGGGTGGTCTACCTAAGGCGATGGCGGTGATTGGCTGCTAGGGGACAGCCCAGGACTTGCTTCTGAGTGGACTACCGGCCGCGAAAATAGTCCCCCCGTATCTGTGGCTTTCTCGAATAAACAGTTCCGGTACATGTAATTCAACTGCCTAATTATCATGGGCAGCCCATGCGGCAGCTGCAGAGCTACGCATATTGCACATTTTGCTGTGAGGAGCGGTAGGGCCCGGCATGGTGGGCACTATTTTCGGGCGGCTCACCGACCCCTCGGCAGCAAAAGAGTCAGTCCCATGTAGCAGTGGCAAAAGTGGGAGCGGGCTTTGCGTAGATAGGCCTTGCTTAGGAAGCCTGGGTCAGGCCGATTTTTAGTCCCATGTAAACGTACTCAATGAGAATATGCTGTTGTGGGCAACACATCTGTTTCAAACTCTGTTGTTATTGTTTGGTAATTCCATGTCTTGAAACCTGTTGTGACCATTTTTCAGGTTGAGTTTCGCCCCCACTCCGTGTTTGTTTATGCTCCAACAGCTGACTACACCCTGGAGCTGTCCCTAGCCCAACGCATCAGACCAGAGTTGAGCTCTTTCAAAGTGGGGAAAGTGAAGCTGGAACTTCGCTTGGCCAAGGCAGATGCCATGATGTGGCGCAACCTGGAGGAGGAAAGGAAGCTGGAGGAGGCGACTGCCAAGAAAAAAGACTGGGACAAGCTGGAGACACAGTTGAAAAAAGAGGAAGAAGAGGAGAAACTGGAAGGAGATGCTGCCTTGAACCAGCTTTTCCAGAAGATCTACCTAGAGGGTAATGAGGAGGTCCGGAGAGCTATGAACAAGAGCTTTGTGGAGTCAGGGGGAACAGTCCTAAGCACCAACTGGACTGAAGTGAAGAAGGATAAGGTAGATGTCAAGCCACCCGATGGCATGGAATGGAAGAAGTGGGAGCAGTAAGCTGGGGAGTGACTTTAAGACTCCTGAATTCATGCTGGTGGCTATACATTGGACACAAGTCTCAAGGGAAATGTAATTGAGAAGCATATCACATTACATTTGCCTGTTTGCAGAAGACAATTTAGAGCCATCTGGACATGCCTACAGAACACTTGTAAATAGTATGCGTTCATCCCTGGGGTGGAAAATTTTTGTTGTGTAGCAAATTGTTTAATAAAAAGTTAACTATGGTTTTTTCAGTTGAAAGTTTTTAAAGCTCTAACAGTGATATTTTTGAAGTAGGATGGAGGGAGGAATTAAATCACACAAATAGAAAAATTGTGTATACTGTACAGCAATTGAATTGATCAGTCAGAAAAGAATCAATAAAATGCATTTTATGAGCACACAAATAAGAACACACAAACCTGTGTATTGCAGAATCGCACGGGACCCCAAAAATCTTCCGTAATGGATAGGGTTCCTCTATATTCAGATCAAGGAAGTTACTAATATTTTTTGCTGATGAGAAAGAGGGGACAATTGGGAGAGCACAAAAGCACCTTACCTCAATATGGTTGAAAATCAGTCCATAAAGTAGCATTTTTGTGGAATATAATAATAATAATAATAATAATAATCCGGGGTAGTGCTTGACCTCGATGGAGGTATGTAGCACGGTCCTTTATTTTAATTTGTCGTGTACATCGGAGCCTTTATACGTAACGCCCGGGCCCACGGGCAGGATGACAGGAGGGGATGTGCAAGGTGCAGTGCAATGTCTTAAACGAGGCCATTTTTAGTGAACTCCCCCGGGTGGTTTAGTCTGTAGGAAATACCACCCGAGACGAAGCCAGAGGTGACCCCCAACGAACTCTGCACGAGAGGAAGGGGGTGTCCCCGGGTTGGGATCGAACCCGGGACCTTAACATCCGTGGGCGCATACGTTACCGCAGCGCCACTTCGCCTCCCTCATTTTTGTGGAATAGTATGTTTTGCCTGGTGTACTATAGGACACAAAAACAATGTCCGGGGAGAGTCTTCGTTCAGCCTGGTGGAGGCAAACCATTGCACAGATGTGCACACACACACTTGTGTGTACGTCCGTGCTCATCTGCTGAGTTTTTTCTCTCCTCCCTTAGCTACCCAGGTGCAATGGGTTGCTTCCGCAAGGCTGAACGAAGAATCTCCCCGGACATTGTTTATGCGTCCGATAGTACACCACATCTAAAGCATTGCACTTTCGTTGCAGTCGAAAATGTCCTCCTTGGAATCTAATACATATTTCTAGACGTATGTCTGTCTCTCCTGTTATTCGCTATGCAAATCCGTACGGAGGCCCCGACATATGCCCCAGGGGTTTCACTAGG
>KZ539462.1:2943-21828 GCA_000934665.2 Catajapyx aquilonaris
CCCCCCCCCCCCCAATTAAATAAATAAATAACATAAATTGCCCTGCGGCAGGCTTCCTCCCCGCCCTTTGCGGCTTGTTCATCTAGAGTTCTAGGGCTTATGAAATGGGCCCCTCCCCGACATTTTTTTTTGCTGTGTGCCTGATTCCACTGTACGTTGTCAATATATTACATTTACAAAAGCTTGTGTGACCTTGAACCCCCCCAAAAATTCCTCCTGCGGTGGGCTTCATGCTGCGTCCCTCATTTGCCTCATTGTGACAAGTTCGTCATGGCTTTCGTGCATCTCTAAAATCTCAAGTGAATCAGCTCTGTGCAGGGAGTGGGTGGGTATCCCCTCCAGTGTTTTGCCATACCTTTCTAAATAGAGATCAGCGCCACTGGTCACCATACACATTGATGCACTAATTCCACCAGGGCACTAGTTTTTCCATGACATTGCAGAAAAAGCATCCGGCTGGCTGTAGAGCCAGTGACAGATGGCCTGTTTCTCTTCCTGATTTTCACTGAAGTGTGGAGTAGCCAAATGCTTCTTCATTGGTCCGAAAAGATTGGGTACTCACTTGGGGCCAAGTCACGGCTGTAAGGTGGGTGATGCAGGATATGCCATTCCCAGGCCCAAATCTTGCGTCACTGCATGCTGCGCATGCATGAGGAGGAGCATTGTTTTGGAGGAGAACAACATCAGTCAAGTTCATTAATTTATGGTTATTTATGGCGAATTCCTGCACAGAGGTGAGTAAAGGTGCCACGACTGTGCTCAGCCTCATTGATGTTTTCCCTACAAAAGGAGTTAAAGAGGACCCGTTGACAGTCCCAAAAAACTGTGACCATGACTTCTGCTGCTGATGCTGCAGACATTAATCTTTCCGGAGGATGGGTATCTGCAGGCTTTCACACCTGTCCTTCATGATGATATCGCATCAGGTAGTGCTTCAGGTTGCATGCCATTCGTGATGCCTTATGTTCAGAAGTCTGCTTTTCAGCCTGCCTGATGATTTTTCCTGCAGTGTCGTGGGAAAACTAAGTGTCCTTGTGGGATAAGTGTATACTGTATGTATGGTGACTATGTCAGAAAGGAGAGAAAAACTTGCCCCTTTGTGTATGTCAGTTTCTGTTTATGTAGTGAGGCTTCAGAATTTAAGACATTTGTCATTTACTTTTTGATTCACCCTTGTGGATATACATTTTTGTAACATTTTGTCCCAGTTCACCTAGGGAAAATGTTGAGGGTGGTGGTGGTGATATAAAGATGTAATTGACAGAAAGAGAGAGGACAATGTCTTGACATGAATTCCCCGCCAAAGAGAGTAGCAAATACTCAACTTTGCACCTACTCATTGTCAGTGCAACCCAGATGGAGATGTCTTGCTTAGAGGCTGCATTGAGGTAGCAGGGTGCATAAGAATAAGTTGGCGTAGTTGGCCCTTGTCATGAGGAATTAAATACCCAAATACAAAAATTTAAATTACTCATTATTCAGTGCTGTGAAGTAGTAAATTATTGTGACACTTTGATTTTTAGGAGGGTCTGAGTATGGCTGATGCTTCTAGTGGACGAGGACGAGGAATAGGACGGACAAGAGGCAGAGCTACTCCTATGCCCTCCTCTGGTTTCACCATGATGCCACCAGGAATGACGGCACCAGGAATTACCCAACCAGGAATGACCCCACCAGGAATGACCCCACCAGAAATGACCCCACCAGGAATGACCCCACCTGGGGTAACACATCCTGGAATGGAGAGTACAGGAATGCCACAGGCAATGATGTCGCCACCAAAAAAAATGCAAAGTGCCACCCCACCTCCTGCAAGTCCCACCCCATCTCCTTCACCTCATGCCCCTGGCAGGGGTCCCCCTCGTTCTTCCCAGCCGCCATCATCTCCAACCCCATTCATTCCCAAGCGCTGCTGCCCGCCGAAGCGTACGGGAATTGGCAAATTGGGTCGTCCCATTACATTGGATATCAACTTCTTCCGAGTGAATATAAAACCACCAGATGTGATCTACCATTATGATGTTGACATGGTACCAGACTTACCAAAGAGGATGCTGAGATATGCCATGAAGCAGGTGGTGGATACGAAGGCTCCATTTAGAGGAATTGCTTTTGCATTTGATGGAAGGAAGAATGGATACACTGCTAAGCCAATCCCAATAGATGCTGCTGTAAGTGTTACTCAGCTTCACATTCATTCAGGTGTCACATTTGAGAAAGTTAGTTGGTGTGGTAAGTTGTATGCTCTTTTGTGGTAGTAGAAAGACAGATTAACAAAATAGGTGTTCTAGTTAAATTGCACAACATGGGTCGACAGCACTGCAATGCCAAGAGGGGAAAAAACCCTATATACAAAACTGATAGGGACGAAAGTCATGTGCAGACCCAGCATCCATCCTCGTGGTCAGTGAATTTTCTCTCAGAGCAGACCATGATCGTGCCCTTGTTTTTCTTTAATATGTTGCTGAAAATTAGTAATAATAACTTAGTGTAAATCTGAGTTTCTACAAATGTCTATCTGATTACTGATGGGGGAAAACTGCTTTTCACTTTTGCGTCAGATATAATTAGCTATGATTGCAACAGAAAATCTTGGCCCACAGTCGATCTTGGAGTAGATGTTCGTACCTGGTACCATAATTGGGAGTTACTTAATTTTTGTTATGAGTTTGTGTCATGTCTTCTCATAACTGCCTCCTCTTCCCTTGCTCCCCCTTTCTCCCACTAATGTAAAGGTCTGAAAGAGAGTGGTGGGGGATCAGTGGGGTGGGGGCTGAGGAACTCTTCTCTCTCAGGTCCCTGTTACTTGCAGACCTGCGGTACAGTACAAGGATGTTGGTTTGTCACAGGATTTATTTTTTTGCATACAGAGAGAAAGGGGGGGAGAGGGAGAGGGAGGGAGAGAGAGAGAGAAGCATAAAACACTTACAGTACTCACAAAATATTTTCATCCTGCATCTAATATTCTAATGAATTGAGGGAGACGGAGTGGCGCCACGGTAACGTGGCCCACGGATGTTAAGGTCCCTGGTTCCATCCCAGCCCGGGGACACCCCCTTCATCTCGTGCAGAGTTCATTGGGTCACCTCTGGCTTCGTCTCGGGTGGTATTTCCTACAGACTAAACCACCCGGGGGAGTTCACTAAAAATGGCCACCGCGTCAGATGCACTGCACTTTGCGCATCCCCTCCTGTCATCCTGCCCGTGGACCCGGGCGCTTCAAAAATAGGATTCCCAAAATTGTATACCATCACAATAAAGGTCTGGCAGAAGACCCCTTTGGGGTTAGCCTAATACCCAATCAATTATCAATTATTATTATTATATTCTAATAAATTAATGAAGCATAGTGTATGATCTTAATTTTAAAGCTTCTCAATGTGTGAAAAAATGTGCAGTGTATCTCACAATGTAGTGGGGTCATTCATTCCAGGTCAATTCACTGAGCCTTTAAGTTGAATTGGCCCTTGGGTTGTCAGACCAAGACGAAAAAACAGCGGATCACTTTCATTACGTCCTCCAAGAGTACTATATGCGTGGTTTTGCGATTTACCCCCAGTTTTTGGACTTACACCCACTGAAAAAAAAACAGCCTTTTCGGAAGGCAGGGTGTCAAAAATTGGCCATATCTCGTGAACCAAATCAGCTACAGACTTCGTTGACCACTATTTGAATGGGAGTGTTGTGGCTCTTGGGTTTCATGAATGATTAACTGTGACATGGCATAACACCCTCTTTTTCCCTCTACAGTTTTCTGATACGGTGCCAGTTTATGATGAAGAACGAGAACATGATATGAACTTTAAGGTGACGGTGAAGCTGGTGAGCAGACTCAACTTCAAGGACGCCTTGAATTACATGGTTACTGCTCAGGATGGAGGAACAGGCAGCACTGCATCCCCACCACAGGATGTGGTGCAGGCGATGGATGTCGTTCTTCGGCATGCCAGGGGATTCCAATTTACACCAGTTGGACGGTCCTTTTTCTCGCCACCAGAAGGCAGGGTCATTGACCTTGGAGATGGGATGGAGCTCTGGCATGGGCATTTCCAGAGCTTGCGCCTGGAGTGGAAGCCTTTCCTCAATGTAGATGGTGAGGTGTTCTCTTACTCTGAGCCAGAAAGGAAAAGCCCAGAGGAGATTTTACCCCCATGAACTTGGATCACCCTGTATATAAACTTAATGGGATGATAAGGATATGCCCCTGCATGTTCACAGTTTTGATATTGACCAGAAGTCTCATGCAGTCAGAATACTGGTGTTGTAGTGACTGTTTTTATGTAATCGCTCTATTCTGTGTTGCATACTTCACAATGCAAATGTACTAAATGACAATTTTTTCTTCAGTGGCCCACAAAGGATTCCCCAAAGGAGTGCCAGCACTTCAATACATGTGTGAAGTGCTTGGGATGCCAAATTGTCCTACATATCTGGAGGGTAGGGATAGAGACAAATTCCAGAAAAACATCACAGGTCAGTAACTTCCAAGTACGTGGTGTTCAGTCCTTAAAGGAAGGGTTCAGTGATTTTGTATGTTGGGCTTCAGAAATCAAGCAAAACTCTCTGATTCTGAATATCTCGTCCATTGTGGTAGCAAATGCACCTTAAGAGTCAAATGCTAAGTCAAAGTTGATTTTTTTTAAATCAGCGCCGAATCGGCGTTCCCTGTAGCGGTGAGTAGGGAAGCTCCGAAGACAAATAAAGATGGCCGCCCCCATAGCGACAAACCACGTGCATGTCAGGTTTTTGTGTTTTCGACCCGAGCAGAACGGATGGTGTGGTTGGTTAGGTTAGGTTAGGTGCCTTCTGCCTGGGTGCCAAGGGCCATGGGAATGTAGGGGAGGGTGAGAAGGGGAGGACAGAGGGAGGGCGAGTGATTGGACCATGCGGCCGAGTGATGCCTATGGCAGGATACTTTCGTACCAGTTCGAGACTTACCCAGATGGGTAGTGTCGCGAGGTATAATCCAGAGGGAGACGAGGAATACATTGCCCACATCTAGGCCACATGTGATAGCATCGGAGGAAGGGCTAAGTGATCCATCCACTTCCTAGTTCAAAAATTGACTTCACGGCTAAGCCAATCTCATTGGGTTGTCGGCCGGCCCAATGCAGGTTACCGGGATCTTTGCTGGCAGCACTATCTACTTGATATTACTGTAGCGGATTTTGACTTTCACCTGTTGGGATTTGCTTACGTGGTGTCAGATTCAAAAACCGACCACATTTTTGGAATCAGGGAGGCTTCCTTGATCTTTGAAGCCCAACATGCAAAATGACTGCACCCTTCCTTTAAGTACTTTTTAACAAGTGTGGTGTAACCAGCAACAAAAACTCGCATGCTTTTATCGAGAATGTGGTGTTGGAAACTGTGCTACAGGTCAATTTCATTAGGTTTGTTCTGTGAAATTATTGTAATGTAACTTTTTAATACTGAAGCAGTTTGGAGGAGGGGATATGGTGTCCGACTACTAATCGGGAGGTCCTGGGATTAAATCCTGGGGCCAGCAACTCTGACTGTGGTTTTCTGTGGTTTCCCACAGTCCTTCCAGGAAAATTTCAGAGTTGCTTCCGAAATTAATAGGCCACAGCCGCTTCCTTCCATCCCTATGCTATCCCAAAGAGCACAGTAAAATGAAAGCAAAGAGTTCCAGGCAAAACAAACTTCCCCCCTAAAGAGCCGATGGCTGATAACGGGGTATGAATTTGAATTTTTTAAATTGAACTTTTTAACGTTATTAAGACGGGAGTATCATATGCTGATACGCTGGCTTAAAAACTCGAGCGTTTTCCCACTATGTAACGTGGTCTCGTGGCTTTTTTATTTTCTCTCGGTTAAAAATTCATCAAGAATTTTTGACTACAAAATCTTATATAAATAAACCAGATTAACTAGAATGACATCTTTTTGCGGCCGCTGAAAAAAGCACTTCCCCTTGCTTCCCTCCCAAAAAAATTATGACCTTGGCCGGCAAATTTTGGCATACATAGTTGACCCTAAACCTCAAGAGATTCCACCCAAAAATTAGTGCTAAATATTATTAGGTTTAAAAAATAAATAGCTAATACAATGGTGTTATGCTTAGCACCGCAGCCTTCCACCTCTGAGGTCCCGAGTTTGATCCCCAGGTCGGAGGAAGGACACTTACGTGGATAGAGTTTTGATGGGTTCTCTCCGTATTCGCGTGGGTTTTCTCGCGGTTCTCCTGTTTCCTCCCACTATCAAAATCCATCATAGAGCAGGCAATGATTAAAGTCGGGTATTTAAAAGATGATCCCCTAAGAGGCCCAAGGAGGCCTATCACGGGGTATCCATTATTATTATTATTTAAAAAACTGCCCGTCTAATTAGGGTTAACATTTGAAATAGCTAATGCCATCAATGGGTGGTTCAATCCTCCTAGAACGCTCATTCAACAACCCTATTCCAACGTGGCTACTTGCCCATATTTTTAAATTAAAAAACGGTAACACATGTAGAGATGAACTTTGCTGAGTTTTGAAGCTTCAGCAATTACAATTTGATCTCACTTGGAGATGGACAACACTGGAGCTTGCTTTCGAGTGTGGGACAAGTCAGAGAACTATGGCCAGAGCCATGTGTCATCCATATCCACAATCTGTTTTAAAAAACCATCGCCCTCAATGCGATCAAGTTCCAAGCGAAGGCAAAATGGTGGCACTTTTGCCCCTCCAAGAGATGGTGAGGTACCAGTCAGGATGCCAACTTCCTCTTTCAGTGTCCTAAGCATAGTGCTCTGACTTGTCCCACACTCCAAAGCAATCTCCTGTGTTGTCCATCTCCGAGTGTCCAGGATGCATCGTCCAACAGCTCCAAGCGTGTCAGGCTGGAGCTGTGTTAGGATAATGGTGCAGTCTGGGGGTCATGATCCCCTTATGTTTTCCTGCCTCCCCTGCGATATGGGCGACATCTATATGCCAGATGAAATATTGTAATCGCTGGAGCTTCAAAACTCAGGGAAGTTTATCTCTGTATGTGTTACCGGTTTTGAATAAAAAATTATGTGCAATGTCTTATGAAACATGTGCAGCAAGACAATCACATGACAACTCTTCATTCCAAAGATTCCCAAAACACTACATACATTGGTTACATAGAAATCATTATCATTCTATCAGACAACAGTAAACTGTCTTATAGGACCCTACACATTCATGTTGAATAATTTATATTCAGGTCGTCCCAAAATAATTGCAAAATTTGATTGAATACTACTTGGTTTTTGACCCAATAACTGAAGGCATCTATAGAAATCTTCTGTTGCAGTGGTTGGATCCTTGAATGTACATATTGTTTCGCTCAAAAAGATATAGACGATTTTGCATTTGCTTTCAATGCAAAATTATCTCCCATCATTTTGAACGATATATAGTACCTATGTCATTCAGGGGATTTCCTATTAAACTAGATAATTATGACCAACAAGGATAAAGCTTATTTGTGAAATTTTCGGTTGTGTGTTAAATGATTTGCAGTTATTTAAACTGGCCAAGTCAGTGGTAACTTGATGATGGAAATGAAAACCCATAGAATTATTGGAAATGAAATTACTAGAGAACTTCAACAATTTGCATGGAAAATTTATTTTCTCTCCTTTTAAAAAATATTGAAAAGGGTTTAATAATAATAATAATAATAATAATAATAATAAGAATAATAATAATGGTGATTTCTTCCAATTTTTACTCCTGCACCTTGGCATAGGTCTGAAAGTGGAATATGAACGAGGTGGTTCTAAGCGCTCCTACCGTGTGGTTGGTGTTGGTAGGGATCCTGCAGCCCAACATAAATTCAAATGTGAGAACAAGGACACAACTGTGGGCGAATTCTTTTCCAAGTCCTATGGCATTACCCTGCGTTACGCAGGTCTTCCTTGCTTGCAAGTTGGTTCCAAGGATAAGAACATCTACATCCCTCCAGAACTTTGCAAGATTAAAGCAGGCCAGGTAAGAACCAGATGGCAGAGCAGCTTTTTATTAACTACATTTTTATTTTTGGATTCTCATGTTGACTAGATATTTCTCAGATAACAGTGTGTAGTCTTTTGAAATAACTATGTACTAAGTACTGTAGTTTATTTTTCCCAGCTTGACATGTAGCCATTGAGTGGTTCTTTGGAGGGAAGCGGAGTGGCGCTGCGGTAACGTATGCGCCCAGGGATGTAAGGGTCCCGGGTTTGATCCCAAGCCCGGGCTTTCCCCCCTTCATCTCGTGCAGAGTTCGGTCGTCTCTGGCTTCATTGCACTTGCACTTTGCACATCCCCTCCTAGTCACCCTGCCCGTGGGGCCGGGCGCTTTGTAAAAGGTTCCAAAAATGTACAAGAACATAATAGTGGTTCCCCCCCCCCCAAGCCCGAAAGGGTAACTTGGGGCAAACAAATAATAGTAATAATAATTGAGTAGTTCACAGAAACAATATGTTGAGAGGCTGGGTGCAAGAAGGGATCATCCCACACAAAGTGCATTTTGAGAAATGAAGCTGTACCACATGAAGTACTCCTTACATCCTGGTAGGAATTATTTTTTTTGATGGCTCCAGGAGCCATCCAATCTCGCAGAGGTTGTGCATGCCACTAACAGAAGGTAGTAGCTACTCAATAGTGGAAAAATATAATTTGTGATCTTTGTGGGAGGGGCTCTTCTTACACGCAGCCCGTAAATTATATTGGTGAACATTAAAACATAACTAATAAAAGACAGTTCTACAATAAAAGTTGACATGGGCAAGGATGTAAGTCGGTGGAAATATCCATCGACATAAAACCTTTCCCATGTCAATGCCACAACTGTCCTTGATTAGATGAGGCTATGCAGGGCAGGGGAGCCTTTGGCAGATGTAAATCTGGCCTAGAGCAATATTCTTATTCAGTTACTTTTTGGAAATATGACCTGGATGAATTTTTTTCTGACCCTGTGGATTTGAAGCATTTTGTGGAGTTGTTTAATTTTTAGAGCCATGACTTTGATTTCCATCATGAGGTCATATTTTATGGCTCTGCTACAGGTCACTTTGATCAAGTGTGAAACATTGGCATTGTGAGTAGTGAGCATAACGAATCTTTTAACTAATAACCTCTCTATTTATTTATTTTTGCCTATACTGTGATCAGAGTTGTGTAAGTAAGAAAGGGTGTATACTGTTGGTTATTTTGCATGTGTGCAATTTTGAGTTGCAGAGAGATGTTAACCTGAAAACTTCCAAGAACATTTTCCCACTGGTAGTCAAGGTACAGTGCTGGCCATATATGGAGGCAACGACTAGCGACATTTTCCCGAAGCGGCAGAAGAAGGAATCGAAGATAAGCATGCTACAAGCCGGGCGAGCAAGATTCCTTCTTCTGCCACTTCGGAAAAATGTCGCTAGTCTTTGCCTCCATATATGGCCGGCACTGTACTGCCAGCATAGCTCAGAATCATTGGAGCACACAAGCCCCAACTTGATAAAGTGGAGATACTATTGGAATGGATCATACTGTGTACACAATTTCACTCCCTATTCTGCCTAGGGCCAATAGAATAGATTTAAGAATTTAATTAAAAATTTGACCCTATACCAGCTGGGTGACATTCAATACTATAATTATACTGCCAAGTCTTTAAAAATTTCATATTCATTTTTATCACGTTCCTCACATCTTTGTCACCATATCCTTGTGAAATGTCGGACGTTTCAGTGTTCATGAGTGTCTACAGGCTACAGTCTACACAGTACATTTTTTTTATTTGTTAAGAAGAAAAGATTTAAGTACTAGTCAAAGTGGCTTAAAAATTACGTGGGGTATTTTGATTCAGATAAATTTAAGGGGAACTCCTGGGCTCCCAGCATGTTTCTCGCTCATGTGGTAGTTGTCTTCATTGTGTTATGTTGTCTGATTATTTAGTGGCTGGATATTTCTGACGAGATGAAGTTTTTCCAAAATGGTTTTCCTAGAAATTCAACAATTTTCTTCTAATATGATGCGCATGTACACAGTAATGAAATAGTGCATTTTTCCCTATTGATCAGGTATAAAAACCAAGGTTGTGTGAGCTCCCATATTTTAAAAGATCATCTCTGGAAAAGAATTACTGCTTGAGTCCATTTTAATTAATTTGATCCAAGTGACATGAATGTACAATTCATGACAGAAGTGACTGAAAGTCTCTCATGTATCCTGAAATTGCATAGGATTAGCTCATAATGGGGAACTAGCCTTGGTCTGGGATTTGGGATTTTTGTTTATAACTAGCTAGCCCATGCCTGTAAACACACATTCCATCACTCTGTTGCATCAAAATGACATTACTGGATAAATTACGGCATATTTAAAAGTGCCTTCAAAATTGGCGGGAAAAACGGGGCAGCTGGGTGGTGCCAATCGAAAGGGTACACTGAAATGCCTGGTTGACTGCGAGATATGAGGAATTTGACTTTGAATTAACCGCGGACACGACGGAAAGCATTCGCAAGGCGGCTGTAGGCCATCGAGGTGGAGTAAGGGGGCCTTTATGTGCCGAATTCGGGTGACAGATAATTCCGAGCTGCTGGCATCACTGCCACATACAAAGCGGTTTGAGCGGCCTGGAATAAATACGCTATCTTGCTCACGGAATAGGACGGTTGCTAACAACAGCGAAGCATTTTACGACGATGACGGGGTGCGTTCTATAACATCATTTTTGCGTTCATTTCACTTCGACACTTCAACACTTCAACATTTTCGAGGGAAACAGTGACGTCACCATTTCCCTATGAAAAAACGCCAATATCTCCGGAACTGAAACTGATATCTTAAAATGGAATACGCCAAAAAAATCCAAAAATTAGGGGCGAATTTATTATGTAGTTTCCAAAATGAAGGCTAGTTCCCCATTCTTCATATTTTTTTTCTTGAAAGCTTTTTTTTTTTTTCTTGGTCGACCTGTGGAAAAGGCCACTTGGCCGATCAACTGTACATGCACATCAGTACATAGGAAACAATAATAGCACACAACTGTCTGGAAATAAATGTTAGCATCCCAACACCTGTAAATGTAACCCACCAGCCATCACCGATCCCATCCCCAATCCAACACCAAATGCACAACCCAGTAGCTAAAACCGAGCACCACCATAACGTAACAATCACAGCATGAGAACCACAAATATCAATGTTGACAGTTTAATTCGAAAAATTATTCCATTGTGCACGTTGAAAATCTCCTTTTATGTATCGTATTCACAATGTAAATGTGTGTGTTATGCCCTTCAGTACAATTCCCTCTTACAAGCACAACCATGCTGAACTTCTCTTGGCAGCCAGTGAACCGTAAGATGACTGAGAATCAGACTGCAAGCATGATCAGGCATGCAGCCACTCGGCCAGATATCCGCAAGCAAAAGATCCTGGAGAAGGTTCGGGCCTGCAAATTTGATCAGGACAGCGTGTGTCGTCAATTTGGAGTGTCAGTGAGTGATCAGATGGAGCGGTTGCAAGGAAGGGTCCTCCCCCCACCAACATTGGCCTATGGTGCTCTCCAGAAAAATAACCAGTACAGCGAATCTGAGGTCCCTCGTGATGGAGTATGGAACATGCGCAGTCATACTTTCATCACTCCCATGAAACTCCATGATTGGGCAGTGTATGACACTGCACGCACATATGATGACGCCCTTAAGTGAGTTTCCATTGTTTCATGAATTATAGAAAATAGTGGAATTGAGAGCTGGTTTATCACATATTAATCCTTTTGATACCATCGGAAGAAAAAGGCCCATTCATGAAAGGTTTTCTTAATGTGTGGGGACATGCTCAATCCTAGTTAATGCCTAAGGACTTTTTACTTGGCAAACCACTGCAGTGTAGGCAAAATATTTTGTCACTTGCATAAGTGATGTCTACAATATCGTTTTTGGCTCAACTCGCAATAATATAACACATGCATATAACAATTCATATAACAATTTTTAACGCAATATTTTCCTCTCTGATGTGGAATGAACATGCACTGGCTGGAAGAGCAACTTTCGACGATTCAAACAGTATTTTAAAGTCGAAGATTTTTTATATTATTCCCCTGGAAAGAGTCTCCGAGGTGAATTTTTTTCCTTAACATGGAGATCACTAGTACACTTATCTTATGTGATGGCAAATTTCTCCTGAGATGGACAGTGTCTGGAGGATTAATAATATGCCTTCATTACATAATACTTCACTCGTAGTTTTTTATTGTAGTAGGGTCTTCTTATGCATGCAAGTTAATTCTGCTGTTGGAATGTTTCAGTAAATTTGTGGGCCAGCTGCGGTCGATAGCCAGAGGCTGTGGCATGGATGTAGCTCCACCAAGGACGGTCATTAAGGGAAACTATGTGGGTAAGGACCTGCAGCCCATGAAAGGACTTCAAATGGTTCTGGTTGTTCTGAATGATTTTGATAAGGATAAGTATCCAGAAGTGAAGCACGTGGCTGAGATTCAGCTGGGCCTGTTGACTCAATGTGTCAAGAGGAAAAATGTTATGAAGTGCGACTCTGCCACCATCTCCAACATTTGCCTGAAAATAAACTCCAAGTTGGGTGGAACAAACAACTGCTTAATGCCACAAATGCGTCCTGTGGTAAGTTGGGGCATGCAACGAAATAGTAGAGCAATGCATGCTGCTGGGAAATTTTCTCCTCTGAGTTAGTTTTGCAACTGTTGATGCATTCTCAAAGCAACACAGTACAGTGGACCCTCTGCATCTGCAGGGATTGGTTCCCGGATCTCTTACAGATGCTCTCAAGGCTTGTATAAAAAGGCTGCATACAATCGACACACAGCCTCCTGGATATTTTAAATCTTATTTGTAGATTACTTATAATACCTAATACAATGCAACTGGTATGTAAAAAGTAATGTGGTATTATTTATGGAATAATGACAAGGAAAAAAGCCACACTTGTTCAGTACAGATTCAAGCATTGTATGTCTAACTACATAGTACATGTCAGTGAACAATGCTGAAACAAGGATTGCTGGAGAGAGACTGAGGATCTCTGATGGGAAATGATGGGACGCTACAGTTCACCCAACAACTTAGACGAATATCTTGCAGCAGTAAGAGACTGGGCAAGACATGGAGTTTTTATCCCATGTGTATGATAATTGCAGAGGTACTATCGGGTTCAAATACTTTTGGCCTCTTGAGGGGTTCTTTGGAAAAAGGGCAGATATCACTAAAGGTGAATTTCCCAGGAAAGACATAAATGTGTCTGTCTCGGCCATTGCTCACAATGTTAATTTGAGAATTAGATTTTGATTTGCGACTAGTAGAACTGCCCTTTTGGCTTGAGAATTTTTCCACGTGAGCGTCAGGGTTGCCAGATGAATACTGACGTGGTAGTTTGAAATTTGGAATTTCTTGACATCTGCCCTTTTTCTAAAGAACCCCTCACTTTATCCTGGTCTTGAAGCAACCCTTCACACACACACGCACACACACACACCTCCTGACCTCCACCTCCTTAACGTGGTGTTTGTGTGAAGGGTTGCTTCAAGACCAGGATAAAGTGAGGGGTTCTTTAGAAAAAGACCAGGATAAAGTGGCCGAAAGTATTTGAACCTGATAGTACAGTGCGTTGTGTCACATGCTTGACATACGACAACTCCTTTTTCTCATTCTGAGTTATTGCATTGAGTCCTCTGTAACTGATGACATTCAGATAAGGATGTAGGTTGGACCTGCTTTTTAACAAAAATTGGGTAATGAGTGCATCTAAAATAACACTTTAGTTTAAATGTACAAATGAGCTGATCCTCCAGAATTGCAGTCCTGTATTTTCCATTTCCTCAACGATGATTTCATATAGCTAACCTTTAACATTGAGCTAAATGTGTGCAAATTGTCAGAAAGGAAGGCTGTGGGAACCTGCAGAATCTCACATTGTACTTGGATATCAATAGATTGCAATTTTCTCCCTGGCAGGTATTCAACATACCAGTGATAGTTTTTGGAGCCGATGTAACTCACCCATCTCCCGAAAGAAGGAGTGAATGTCCATCTGTGGCAGCTGTGTGCGCTTCTCTGGACCCAAAAGTGTCTTTGTTCACAACATGCATCAGGCTGCAGCCTGCAGGGCATGAGATTATTGCAGACCTTCAAGCAATTGTCAAGAGTATGCTCATGAAATTTTATAAGTGAGTAATACAATGATTGCAGGCTATACACATGTTAGAGAAGGTAGGAAATCAAGGTGCGTTTACTTGTCAGCGATTTAATTGCACGATGTCATCACTGGCGATAACAACACGAGTAACCAGTATTGTTTGAGGCGAAAATCGATTGTTACTTTCAACTCAAACAATATTGGTTACACGACTCGGCAATGACTTTGCTCTGTTTCGCTTGTCAAATCACTCACTTGTAAACGGGGCTTTATTCTCTGAGGTGTGTGTGTGTGTGTGTTGTGTCTAGTGTAGATTTGATCCAATGCACATATGAAAAATCTTACCGTGCAACATTACTGTATTTCAGCAATCAGAAATTTTCTACAGCATATTATTGGTAGCAATTGAATTTTACATGTTGAACTCACCCCAGGGAGGGGGTGGGATGGATAGTTTATAATTTTATTTTGATACGTTTTAATTTAGTTCAAATGTGGAGTTAACTTGCATCACCCTCATCGCTGACTACCCCTTATAGGGATATGTCGTGATGGTGTTGGTGTTGTTGTTGTTGAACTCACCACCCTCCCCCTCCCCCCTGTCCAGGAAAACTACCCAGCAACCACAGAAACTACTTTTTTTTCGTGATGGGGTCAGTGAAGGCCAGTTTGCTGAGGTGCTGAACAGTGAGCTGTCAGCAATCCGCAGCGCCTGCATCTCCCTTTCACAAACGTACCAGCCACACATCACATTTGTAGTGGTGCAAAAGAGGCATCACACACGCTTCTTCCCCGTGGATTCAAGGGATGCGGGGAGATCAGGAAATGTTCCACCTGGTACAATTGTGGACCACACCATTACTCATCCCACTGAGCTGGACTTCTACCTTGTCAGCCATCAGGGAATTCAGGTTAGTGGGAGTTTGTAATCATACCTGATATATATTTGGTCAAGGCAAGTGGCTGCTGTGATTTCGTAAACCTCACGCACTCTGCATTAGTTGGGCTACATGTGAATTAAAATATAGTCCAGATGCACTCATATTTGGATGGGGTGTGCTGGGAATGTTGAAGTTGTAGTTGTGTTGAGGGGCATTTAGAGTTTAATCATGCATTAAATTATGCACATGCTGGCATAAGTGGCTTTACCATCCATAGGGTACGTCAAGGCCAACGAAGTATCACATCTTGTGGGATGACAGCAACCTGACTCCCGACGAGATTGAGAAGATTTCGTACTACCTGTGCCACACATTTGTGCGATGCACCCGTAGTGTGTCGTACCCTGCACCAACCTACTATGCTCACCTGGCTGCATACAGGGGCCGAATGTACATGGACAGGTTAGTTGGTTTTCAAGGCATTTTTAAATTCCCTGTCCTGTCGTCTGCTGGATGAAAATTCTTGATTCTGTATGTCACTTATGTGCATTTGCAGTGTCTTGGCAAGAGGTACGAGGTACAATGAAGGTGACTTGGCACGCTTGGCAACTAGCATTGCCATCAAAGATGAACTCACTTCAGCAGCTCCCATGCACTATGTGTAGGGTGCGTGTTTACCTTTAGGTTAGGCACAATGAAGGCTCACAGGTGGTTGAAATAGATTTGATATGTGGTTGTTCTCATTCAAGAAAAGTTTCGTTTTTCAGGCTAATGCCTATTTTGGTTTATATTACGTTTTGAAGAATATTTTCAGGATTATTTTCTCCTCTCAGCTAATAATGGTTATTTCTCATTAATTTTGCTTGGTTTCAGTTCGCACAATTGCAGTTTTAGTAACATTTCTGTTGTCTCAGAGAAAAAGGGGGTTAGTTCTTTCAGCAATGGAAATGCTTGTTCATGTGCTAGAACTTTGGCCCAATCCCTACTCACTTGTGCACAGTTTCAGATAAATCTGAAGTAGACTATTGTAATTCTTTTCAACACATATGTAGTTTCATGGCTTCTTCATGGTTGAGTTAGTCTTTGTTAATACGTGTTAAACTGTGTAAAACTTTGTGGGGGTTTTCATATTTACAATTTGGAGCTTTGTAAAGTTCGAATAAATAATAAAGATCAAAGAACTCGAATTGGTTTATGCATTTGTATGTGTATTTTCCCTTTCAGGATTTTAATGGGGTGATTTAATGCACCAAGGATTCAATTAGAGTGTGCCAGAGAAGATTACCTTTTAATTGGAAAGTAATTGAGGATGAAAAATCCTGAGGCTTCAGAATGTTGTCCATGTGCCGACTCATCTACCCCTACCATTTTCAATCTGACCCCCACAGACTTTAATTTGGGGGCTTAACGTCTGCCTATTTCTGCCGCTAAGGCTAAACACCGACTCCAGGGGGTCCTCCTGGAAATTTGGCCACTCTGGGGATCTGTAATGTGCACTCGCGCAATGTCACAAGCTCACAGAACCGATGGCTTTACTTCCCCTCTGAAGGAAGGGTGACTCGCACTTTTCTACCACCCAGAGAACATTCACCGACCTTGGCTGGGTTCGAACCCACAACTTGGGGACCAGAGGCGAGTGCGCTAACCACCAGTCCACCGGCGCCGGTGACCCCCACAGACTGGCGTGATGTCATTAAAGGACTGAGGTTCAGAAATAGGTCATGCTAAACTGGCTGATCTCTCTCCATAATAAAAGAGAAAGCCACTTACTCAGAGCAGTGGGCACCTGTAGTCAATAGTTCAATCAAATTTTAAACCCCTAGTTACTTTGCATTATTTGGCAATTGTATTTTTTTTTTTTTTTTTTTTAGATATACCCCGTGCTAGAGCCATGGGCTCTCTTAGGGGAGTGGAATACCACTATGTGCAGGGACAGGGTGGGGATAGGAGGGGGGGGGACACTGGTGCATGTGCAATGTCATCAAGTTGGGGGTCGTGTGCAGTCCCTCAGGGGGCCCGTTCGCCAAGATGACCCCCTAGATGCGAGTTAGAAACCCCCGACTAACCCGCACCTCCTCCAGGACAGGGAGAGGAAGGAAGCGGCTGTGGCCTATTTTACGGTACGATCCCGGAAATTATTCCTGGGGCGACCTTGGAAAACCACAGAAAACCAAGGTCAGGACCGCCGGCCTCCGGGACTCGAACCCAGGACCTCCCGATTAGCAGTCGGATACCAAATCCCCTCCGCCACTACTGCTTCGGTTTTGGCAATTGTATTTGCATCTGTACGATTGGCTGGCTGATTATTACAACTTCCACCCTTCTGTAGGTAGCGTATAACTTCATGATCAGCGCCTTTTTGGAAAACGGCCAATAAATGGAGCTAGTGTTAGAAGAATTCTGTGCATGATTTTAATGCTTGCCAGAATTTGGTATCAGGAAGGCCGTAATCAAAAATCTCCATCCCAGTTTAGTGTGGATCATGATACGCCCAACCTTGCTGAAATGAGGGAATTCCTGGTTATTAATAAAGTCATGAATTGGGTTCACACTATTGTTTATTTGCAGTTGGTGGTGGTGGTTGCAAGTAAATGATGAGTGTGGGAGTTGGCTTTGGCGATGACATTAGTTTCTTAGTAGGGGGTGGCGAAGGCGTTGACGTGCTTGACGACGATGTCGACGAACTTCATGTTCTGGGTGAGGAAGGCCTGCTTGCCGTAGTAGTGGATGGGGCGGTCCAAGGGGTAGCCCATGCTCCTGGCGAAGGGGTAGGTGCCGTCGATGAGACCGCACTGGGCGTAGGTGGGCAGGTAGTGCTTGTCGGCCTTGACCACGACCTCCTTCTCGACCTGCTGTTCCTGCTGGAAGAAGCGGGTCTGCTGCTGGTACTGCTGCTTGTAGATTGGCTGCTGGTACAGGTACTGGTGGTGGAACTGCTCCAGGATCTCCCTCTCAGCGTCGGTGACCATGACCAGGAGGTTGAACTTCATGCCCTCGGGGGTTCCGCGGGGCAGCAGGAGGTGGTGGGGGATTCCGCAGCGGGGCTGGTTCTCCTGGACGTAGAAGACGGTCTTTCCCTGCTTGGCGGCGACCACCTCCTCGATCAGCTGCCTGAAGCCCATGCTCTCGGGGACGGTCAGGCTGGAGTCCTGGGAGGAGCGGCGGATGACGGTCTCGCCCTGCTGGAGCTCGGTCACGAACTTGTCCAGCTCGACGTAGTGGTGGCGCTGCTGGCTCATGGGGATCTCGACGCCATAGTGGTCGTACATGGGAGCCATGAAGATGCGGACCAGGGCCTTCTTGGCCACTGCCGAGCGGACCTTGATCACGTACTGGAAGCTCTTGTGGTGCAGGCGCTGGACCTCCCACATGGGGCTCATCTGCTGCTGCTGCTGCTGCTCCTCCATGGAGTTGGCCAGGTCGACGTTGTACTTGTCCATGTAGGTGGTCAGCTCGTTGCGGGCCTCTCCCTCTCCGACAACCTCCACGGTCTCCACCTGGACACCGGGGAACTCGAGCTCCTCGCGGGTGTAGGGGGTCTGGTAGCTCTGGTAGCGGTGGAACAGGCGGTTGATGAGCTCGGCCACGCGGTAGTAGGCGGGGTTCCTCAGGTAGGTGTGGAAGTCGTTGGTCAGCATGCCGTTGAAGGGGTACTGCTGCTCCTCCTGGTTATTGTAGTAGTGCTGGTGTCCCATGGCCATCAGGGGTCCCTCCTGGTGGTTGAGGATCATGTGAAGGGCGTTGCGCAGGTTTCCGTAGAAGGTGGGGTTGGCGCTGTCCTCGCAGGCCTGGATCATCCTGCCCAGCACGTCCATGCCGTGGGTCTGGTTGAAGTAGATGGGCTGTCCGTAGACGTCGCGGGCGTATCCGGTGTCGATGGC
>KZ539463.1:0-13803 GCA_000934665.2 Catajapyx aquilonaris
AAAGTACAAAATTTTCTACTTTTTCCCATTTTCTCGTATCTGGGCATGCGCAGTTGGCTCCTCGCGGCTCCTCGTATGCGAGATTCTCGTACGTGGATACCGGCCTTTACTCCAAGCACCCTTATGATATCATAAGAGTGCTTGGAGTCACTGTAGTGCTGCTGGACAATTCAACTGAAATATGTAGATGGAACTGGTTATTTATGACAGAATTGATCCCTCAGAGGCTAGGTACAGTACTGGCCAATAATCGAGGCAACGACTAGCGACATTTTCCCGAAGCGGCAGAAGAAGGAATCGAAGATAAGCATGCTAGAAGCCGGGCGAGCAAGATTCCTTCTTCTGCCGCTTCGGGAAAATGTCGCTAGTCGTTGCCTCGATTATTGGCCAGTACTGTACTCAAAGAGAGCTGGTGCTCATCCCAAAATTTGTCATTTATGGTTCAATGGAAAATGCATAGTGAACGTTGTTTGGGTTTCGACCTTGTTTCACTCTGACATGCTAGGCATGGATTGGATAAACAATATTACATTAGAACTCATATGGATGAAATGATGGCATCATACCATCATTTGAGGACTAAGATGTTTTTCCATATCCTACAGGAATCTCACTCAGATGCAAAATTTGGAAGCGCAGACTGCCGAGAACATCAGACAAATTACTGCCCTGCTGGATTACGATGACCCTGTAGCTGGCAGTTCGTCAAACACAAGTATGTCATTATGCTTTATTATGCATTCATGAATGAAGGGCTTGGTGAGTGTGAAAATAATATTGAAGTAGGCCTACTTATTGATGTACAAGCAGTGTGCCAGGTACTTTGAGCAGTACATTGGCTGTCATGTTGTATGAGTCCATCAAAAAAAGACAACGGAATCGATTTCCACTGCAGTATTTAAATATGTTATCGTGTTTATCAGCTTCCTATATCAATAATGACACCCTTTAAATTGAACTGTGCTAAATGTCAATTGTTGTTCATAATAACCCAAGTTGGGTGCATCTGTCATATTGTACAAGTCCCCAATCCCCGAAGCAAGGGCTGTTAACATTGCATCTTGAATCATCAGTCTGCAGTAGGCCACTTACGTGCCAGGAAATACAGGGTGGTCCAACTTCAAGTGTCGTTTTATAACGGCGATTAATTGCAGTGATTTTGCGATGACGCAGCAGCGACGTATAACATGGCCCACTTTGGCGCCATCGAAAATATTAGCTGCCAATAGCAGCATACATGTAATGGGTCACCTCTGGCTTCGTCTCGGGTGGTATTTCCACAGACTAAACCACCCGGGGGAGTTCACTAAAAATGGCCACCATGTCAGATGCACTGCACTTGCACATCCCCTCCTGTCATCCTGCCCGTGGGCCCGGGCGCTTCTCAATGGCTCCAACTTGTACACTACTGTATGTACGATCAAATAATAAAGGTCCGTGCCGAACGCCGAAAGGTGAAGCACTACCCCCACAATTATTATTATTATTATTATTATTATTATTATTATTATTACCTGGCAGCCGTGATGGAGTACCTGGCTGCCGAGGTGCTCGAGCTGCAGGCTACGCGGCCCGTAACAACAAGAAGACTAAGATCATCCCCCGCCACCTCCAGCTGGCCATCAGACACGACGAGGAGCTGAACAAGCTTCTCTCGGGGGTGACCATCGCCCAGGGTGGAGTGCTGCCAAACATCCAGGCCGTCCTCCTCCCAAAGAAGACCGAGAAGAAGGCATAAACACTCATCGTCGTCATCACTAATTTAACAAACGGCCCTTTTCAGGGCCAACCACTTGATTCAAGTGAGAAAGCGAACAGAGCGAAAAGTGCTTTAACAAATAAACCACAACTGCAGAGGCGGTATCGCACGTTTGGCGTGTCCATGCGAGAAGAGGCATCCCGCGCGGCTGGTATAGTCCAGTCAAATTATGTAATTTTAGGCCTGAACCTATAGAATTGGTGTCAACTGATTCTATAGTAAAAAAGGGCGCTAAAAATGATGGAGCAAGTCTACCACTGTCCGGTCGCACCAAAAGCCGCTATCTTGAAAAAATGGCGGCCAAATCGGGAATATTAGTCAAAAACATTTTATATCACGGGAACGACTAGGTTTTAATGAACATTGAACTGGACGTAAATGAAAGAGCATAGAATGTACTTCAAGACGACACTTTCATTTTCTCTGTAGAGTGCATAGTCTCGAATCCAGACAATTTTTAATGTATTCACAAGTATCGCATTTACCAGCATTGACCGCCTTATGGTGCTTTGCGTTACGAAACTGCGTATTTCATGGCGAATTGGGATAAAACAAAGCGTTCTTTAGGCCTGTATGTAAAGTAGTATAGGTGAATAACTGCATTTCATGCATTAATAACATTACATGTTGACATAGATCTCCAACTACAGTAGACTCCGGATATAACAGACTTCAATGGACTGCAGAATTCAGTCTGTTACAACCGAGATCTGCTGTAGGAAGATACACAGGACACCTATGGCAGTATGGCCGGTCCTGGCATACTTCCAAAAGGCCCTGTGCATATTTACTCTGGATATAGCAGACAATTTTTTCACCTCACCAAAATGTCCCTTTTCATGTTGAATGACCCTTATGTACGTTTTAACAAATTTTAAAATGTGAAAATTCTTGATTCCCCATTGTAAAACCAAATTTGAGGTGTTACCACATTGTTTTAACATTGTTGTTGGACAGTGACGTGGGCACTTTTTGTAACCAAGGCCAATAGTTTTGCTATAACATTGAAAATATAGCACCTGTGACCTTCACATTCTTCATTTCACATCTTCATTTCATTCCTTCCGCGATTAATGGCGTTTGGTTTAAATTTTTTGAGCAAATAGCATAACCAGGAAAAAATAAATTATGCACTGATGCGTATAGTTGGGTCTAAGAGGGCCAAGGCTGCATTTCAAGAATGACTCACAGCTGGCTTACTGAGAGGGACCTGAGCTTATCCGTAGTGATTCATGAACATGTGGAAAACCCAAGTTATTGTAAAATGTAGTCAGTCTTCCCACAACTTCAAAAATGAAGGGAACAACCCCCTAAAGTCTGCAACTGATATTGGGCTCTCGAAAGAAAACCGGTGCGGCATCAGTGCCGTGGGCACAATTTTGCCTCAACTACGCATTGGTGCACGATTAATTTTTTAATGATTGTACTATTTGCTCAAAAAATGCAAACTAAATGCCATTTATCGCAGAAGGAATCAAGTCATATATTGTCTCAAAGATAAAGCCCAAATGTGCTATATATTCCATATTATACTGAAAATATGACGTGGTCACCGGAGAAAGAACTTTTTGTACGTCACCGTCGTAGGGTTATACCAGCATTTATTTTATTAAACATCACTCCAAGTGAACACTGATATTTAAAAAATGGCCATCCACTACTGCAATAGAAATGAAAATCAAAATATTGGCAGGTTCCTAGCAACTTCTAGTCCCATATAAAAAATTTGAAAATTCTTAACCTTTCAAAGTTTTTTTACTACTCACAAGGGAAGGTCACAGGGTGATAATGACGGATCTTGATCAAATTTAACATGCTAATACAGGACAATATATGATACCCAAAAATGAAATATTTCATGCGGAGGCCCATATTTTCAAAAGTTATGATGTCTTAAAGTTCAAAAAAAAAACCATTTTCATTGAGTTCATAATGGGATTACATTAGCGACCACATATAAGACCACATTGAAGTGTGTAATCAGTTTCTACACGTTGTCTCATCAGAAAAAAGTCCTACATAACGGCTCTGTATCTCTTACGGTTTAGGCCTTGATACCTGTCCACAGACGGACGGACGGACAGAGCCGTTCTGTAGGACTTTTTTCCGATGAGAAAAAGTGTAGAAACTGATTATACACTTCAATGTCATTATATGTGGTCGCTAATGTAATCCCATTATGAATGAAAATGTATTATTTTTTGCAATTTAAGACGTCATAACTTTTGCAAATATGGGCCTCCGCACGAAATATTTCATTTTTGGGTATCACATATTGTCCTGTATTAGATTGTTAAATTTCATCAAGATCCGTAATTATCACCCCGTGACCTTCCCTTCAGATATAAAATATTTCAGAACTGAGTTTCACCATTCACATATTATTATAATACTAGTTCGAAGTGGTAAGATAGGCCTCTACCAGTTGGGGCATAGACTGTCCCTCTGCACACTACTGCCATGCTTACAGGGAAAGTAGTAGCCTACTACATGCACGTTGTTGTTGTTGATGATGATGATGATGATGATGATGATGATGATGATGATGATGATGATGATGATGATGATGATGAATGCTTTTGGTTATGAGACATGCCTAAGAATGAGACCCTGGCCTCGGCTGAGGCATATTTCATGCCACTAATTTTTGATGAAAAGATGACAGAACTGATTATATGGAAAAAATTAATTTGGGAGGAATCTCAACAACTTTTTTCTCAATCCCAATATCTGTCTTTATTTCTTCTCATTGTCAATTTTCACAACTTGACATTTATTTTGAACTTTCCAAATACACATAAAACTAACAAGTGCCTATCACTGGAATGGCGAAGTAACACACTGGGCAGTAGTATCACATGCACTCCTTATTTAACCTTCAAGTAGGCAAAATATATGGCAAAACTACTTTTTTTCCCTGAATGTGCACATATTACAAATGGTGTTCCCATTGAAATGCCCATCTTGGAGATTTGTTGGGACTAAACTGAATATTTTTAAAGTGTTACTTTTGAATGGTTACTTTCAATGGTTTAAAAGTATTAGCTGCTGATATTAGATTTGCATGGACCCATCTTTCTTAATGCCTGCACCACCAGGTTTCTATCATTGACATTTGACACCAATTGTTCCAATCAGTCCTTCACAACTGGAAATTCACTGCAAATGAGATCCTGGATGAATGTTCAATTCAGCCTGATATCAGCAGTTAATCTTTTATAACCATTATTAAAAGTTACTGTTTTAAAATAACTGCTTAAAATAGTACAAAAAATGCTATGCAAAATTGACAATTTTAATTGGAACTCTACACGTACAATGGTCCCAAAACTTCTTTTTAAAAAATGGCATCTGAATATATACAAGTAAATCAAGTGTTTGGGTGCAAAGATACTGGTAATACCAAACATGTTGGCATTACATTTTTTTAAACAATGGAAGACAACTTTTTGTTTCATACTGTACTTCCAGAATGCTAACTTTCAACAAGCTCAACAAACTCAACAAGGAAAAATAAAAGAAACATCAACTCATGTCAGGGCTAGCAAGTTGGCCCAAGGGGTCAGAAAGAATATCTTCCAAGATTGATTTTGTATATGAAGCATAATAATTTTAGTGCAAGTTGTTCACTTCTGGAAAAATTGGTCTCACACCCGTGTAAGCAGGTTCAAGAGGCCTGGTAGAGGGTGCAGGTGGCATCATGGAAGAATTGACTTGCACTTGTGCATGTTCCCAACCATGACGGCAATGTTGCATGTTGCCGGGGTACAAGACAGTTCCTCCCCCNCCCCCCCCCCCCCCACTAGTGTACCTAATAATATTAGATGAAAAAGTGACAAAGGGAAAAAGTCCTAAATATCCGGTGCTTGAGTAACTAAAACATTGTGTTGAAAGAAGAGCACATGTAAAATTTTCACATTTGAAATGGCCAAAGAAGGTGCTAGTAATCTGCCAGTATTTTAACATTAATTTTTACAACAATTGCTGTTGATAGGTTCTTTTCTGAGTGGCATATACAGGGTGTTTCTGAGCTATCTTTACAAACTTCTAGGGGTAATAGAGGGGACCAAGACAAACATATTTCACATAGGAACCCGTGTCCGGCAACGCCATCTAGAGGGGGTTCATAGACGAGGGAGGGGTGCGCTCAGACGTGTCAGGTGGACGGCGTCAGTGAGGTAACCGTTTAGTTGCTATGTGGCGCGCGGATTGTACACAACTTCGCAATTGGAAATAACCTGGCAACAACAGAGCCACCTAACAACTAAAGTCAGCATTCTAGGTAGCGCTCAGATAATAAACAACAACTCTGTTGTTGCGAAGTTCTGGCGAATTGCGGAGTTGCCACCTAGCAACAAAACGGTCCGCACTCTAATGCCGCCCGCCTGACGCGTCTGAGCGCACCCGTTCCTTGTGTATGAACCCCCTCAAGATGGCGTTTCCGGACACGGTTTCCTATGTGAAATATGTTTGACTTGGTCCCCTCTATTACCCCTAGAAGTTTGTAAAGTTAGCTCGGAAACACCACGGCCGCTTGAAGAGTTGCTATTAGTATGGCTGATTCACTAGCCACTGAGCCGGTTTTTTGACGTCACCTCCCACCACCTTCTTCTCTTCTCAGAACTGTGACGTACCCACGGCACCTACCTCAGGGCTATGTCCTACATTGCCAGGAATATCGAAGAATGCGAGTGTGAATGAACGTGATCAGACAGTAAATTATGAGACATCAAAAATACTGAGCCCTTCATTTGGAAAACAAGAACTGAGTCATTTGACGCTGGAGAGGTGTGGCAGCCCAAAGGAGAAAATCCTTCTACCCAGAAAGGCACAAATGACAAGCAGTGGAAAAACACAACAGGGAAGTGATGGACTAAAATATGTGGCCGGGTATCTCGCTCGTCGCTTGCGCACCAGTTTCGCGACGTTGGGGATAAAAGCAGACGGCGATGGTAGTGGGTGGATGGGCACAATTTCGCGAGGTAACCTGACGAAACCAAGCTTTGCTTGGTTAGACATGGTTTACATGTTTGAGGGAGCATTCACCGCGTTACATGGGACAAGCCTACGTTCAGACAAATATGTCGTCAGAACACTTATACATCAATTGCAATCGCGATTTCCTGCAGTACCAGCCAAAGTTATCCAGGTCTACTCCCGCATCAGAACTTTCATTAGGATTAAAGCTATCAATAAGCGATTGGCCAATTTAAGAGGTGCAAAATCACGGGCACAAGTCAGGCGAACCCGTCAGCTTGCCATGTCCAGCTTGTCTTTTTAGTAGTATGAAAGTAGAAAGTGACCTCTGCCCCCTTGTGCCCTTTTGTAAATGACACTTTTAGAATATGCTACCTGCATTTGTAATAAAATAGTTAGGCTACAATTAATTACGCATTTTTATTGTATTTTTATAATGTTGTACCAGAAAGGTGGTGAACATATGCAATACACTAGCCTATGTATTGCGTGAAACGTATATCTGCCATTAACGTCACTGCAGATGAATCAATTTCTCAGTGAATGAGAGTGTATGGAAGAAGGTAAGAAATCTGTATATTTTCCTCGCATCCAAGCCCATATAAGTAGCATTTTAAATAAACCGGGGCATTAACAACAACAACAACAACAACAACAATAATAATCCCTTATGTTACCGTTAATATGTCTATGGAGATTCATTGCAATTCGCGGTCTCAAAAGACTAGTGCGCGTTCGTACTATTGGCATGTAATATTTTAAAAGTAACTGTTCTAAAGTAACTTCTCCACGATAAACAACTTAGTGCGAAAAAGTCGCAATGTGAAACTGACCCTTCAATTGGAAGCCACTCAGCACGTGCCACCTCTGCGTGGAATTATTGTTCATGTATCTTGCATAAAATTGGCAACCCTGGCTTTTCTGAGCCGTTTGCGAATTTTTGAACCTTCGTAAATTGGCACGCAGATAGTGACCGGGCCACTCATCAAATTTCAGGCCATCATGGGCCTGCTATACTTTGACTCGACATGCTAATGATGAGTTATCTGGGCGCATTTCTCGCATTTAAAATAGATATTTCCTCGTGCATGTCGTTGGATTGGATTTTATATGTCAATGACAGTGTGTCGAGGAATCTGGAAAAAAATCTGCATATTTTTCACCGCATCCAGGAATTTGTAATTAAAGTTTGAAAATGCAACTTTTCCATAAGAAAAAGGTGGGAGCCCTGAGGTAGGTGCCGTGGGTACGTCACAGTTCTGAGAAGAGAAGGTGGTGGTGGGAGGTGACGTCAAAAAACCGGCTCAGTGGCTAGTGAATCAGCCATACTAATAGCAACTCTTCAAGCGGCCGTGGGAAACACCCTGTATAATGTTCACGAACAATAATATTTAAAACTAGCAGGTTACCCGGCATTGCCCGGGTAAGTTATGGTGGTAGGCCTACAATGTAATGAGGGCATTACCGTGGAAATCTATGAATATTGTTTAATAGGTAATTGGCAATTGGTTAATTGGGAATATGCGTGTTATGGGTGTTAGGTTCATTTTCGGAAGCTGAAACATGCGGCATTAAATTCCTTGAAAAATGTAACTCCCGATATGCTAATTTAAGGCGGTGTAGGGGCCTTCCCCCGGATTTCTATAAGGGACAAACAAACAAACAAATTGACAAACTGACAAACTTCCTTATTTATAGAGATAGAGATATTTAAAATGTGCAAATTCAAGATTGCCTATTGTAATACCCCATTGAAGGTGTTACCACATTTCCATACTAGTATTTATTTTTAGTAAATATCCCTTCAAGTTAACAATGATACAAAAAATAATAACTGGCCATCCTCTACTACAATCATAAAAATTAAAATCGAACTACTGGCAGGTTCCTAGCAACTTCTATTCCCATATCAAATGCAACAATTCTGCAAATTCTCAACTTTTAAACCAAGTTTTTTACTACTCAGATATAAGAATAGATATTTAAAAACTGAGTTTCATCTAGTAGTAGTAGTAGTATTATTATTATTATTAGCTAAAGTGGTTAGAAGTTATTCTTAACAACTTCCAATAGAAATTATCATGCCTCACAACAAAATGAATCCTGGAAGAGATCCTTTAGACACAATATCACACACTGTATTGCCTATCTGTAATAATTGCACTTGCACTAGCATTGCACTAGGACCTTTTGCCTCATATGCACTCATATGAACACGATCTACCCTTGAGATCATAATAAAAGGCCTATTAAGGCCTATTAACCAATACAGAAAATACTTTTAGGGATCCATCCATAACGACTATCCAGCTAACTCTTGAATTGATGTAGTTGGACTGGTATTCCAGGAACTCATGTTGCTCCCCAGTACATCTAGAAGATCAGGAGGTATATAAAACCTTTGTAGTGTACAGAAGGGTAATTATGCCACATCACACTTATGTACCGTATTTAATGTGCCTACATGACATACACTACAGGTCAAAAGTTGAGCATCAACCCCCAAGCAGAGGTTTTAATTTCTCAAGCCTAAACTTACAGTACAAATTGAAAGTGTGAGGCACAGTTGAAAGCAGCCCCCTGCAACTAGCTCTCATTTCCCGTGCGCTTACCTGGTCCGCTATCCCCGGATGTAGAGTCCGAAAAACCGGATGTAGAGCCCTATATCAAATAGCATTTGGGGGACCGTCTCTGAACCGTTCTGAAAGTACCCACACTGTCCAATCCCATCAGCCTCAGTTTGCAGATCCCCCACACCAGCCACCCGAATGAAGGCATAGAAGTTTTTGTTATTATCGGTTATTATGTATACCTAGATATGATATTTTTTTTGGATTGAGAGTCATTAAGTATTAATGGTAGATGTGTTGTTATGACATTATTGATTGATTGGTTCAAATCGCATTTGGGTGGCTGATGGTTGGATCTAGAAACGGAGGCTGATGAGATTGGACGGTGTAGGTAGGTTCAGAACGGTTCAGAGAAGTCGAGAAAAAAAGTATCACTTGAACTGTAATTTTTTTAAATTTTCGGCATTTCTTCGTATATGCACCCAACAATTGACATATCGTCAACCGCGGATAACTTGGGAACTGATACTCCTACAGAAATTAGGTTTGGACCAACCGATTTGGAAAACCTTAACAAATGGGTTGGTCCAAACCTCACTTCTGTAGGAGTATTGGTTCTGAAGTTATGCACTGTTGACGATACGCCAATTGTTGGGTGCATATAAGAAGAAATGCCTAAAATTTTAACAAATTACAGTTCAAGTGATAATTTTTTTAAATTTTTGTGTTCATTTCTTCTGTGTTCGGCGTTTACTTATTGCCATAAATAATAATGGGTGATAGGCCTCCTTTAATCATTGCCTGCACTGTGATGGATTTTGATTGTGAGAGGAAACGGGAGAACCCCAAGAAAACCCACGCAAACACGGAGAGAACCCATCGAAACTCTATCCACATAAGTATCCTCCGTCCGATCCGGGGACCTTAGAGGACCTTAGAGTTGGAAGGCTGCAGCGCTAACCACTCGGCCACCGTGTCGCCCTCTTATTGCCATAAATAAAAATAATAAAGCATGAATTCATGATGATTACCTTTATTTATTAATATTTATAGTTGAAAATGTAGGTGTTAGAATTTTTTTTTAAACAAAATAGGTAATATCTGCGCCTCTGTTGAACCTAGAATGACAGTTCCTTTTTTTTTTGGTCTGTAGTGTTATTCACGACGCTTGCAATGGTGCCTCACACTTTCAATTTGTACTGTAACTTTAGGCTTGAGAAATAAAAAACCTCTGCTTGGGGGGCGATGCTAAACTTTTGACCAGTAGTGTATAGAGGGTGTTTATTACCAGGGAGATTTCCAGCTGGCAGTGTAATCATAGGCTTTTCGGGAACGCCATTTTCCTTTCACTTCAACTCGATAAAAAGGTCACTTCTAGGCCGAAAATGGTAAAATGACGACGAAGGTGCCCTGCGCCAGATCATGTCCTATTTTTTGGTGTAATTTCTGTGTCCATTGCTCCATTTTTGCGGCTGTACGGGCGCCGAAGCGTAAACATGTCGAATCCCCATATGCTGTCCATGCATACGCGAGTTTGTTTACGTGGTCGCCAAGGGCTCGCATTGTTACCGATTGTTACCGTATTTTAAACATTGTGGCTGTCAAAGAACCAAAGTCCCCGAAAAAATCTCGGGGTCATTCCGAATCAAGTGGGATGAAATATTGCTTGACCCTCTCGGATTTTGGTGGAAATAAACACAGAAGTGCACAACCATTCCGTAAGGCTAAATATCAAGTTTCATCCATATTGCTCAATACCGTGAGGAGGGATAAATTCGCGAATTTGGGAAATTGCTAAAGTGAGGCCTTTTTTGGAAGAACTTTTTCGGTTAGTGGAATTGGTCAAAACCCAGTAAACAAATGAAGTAAAAAGACTAGAAAATGGAACTATGAAATTAACACATTCTCCTCAAAAATGTAAGCAGAAAAACGTGTGCCATTTGTTCTATATTCATCACATGCTCAGTCACATGTCCAAGAACTTGGACTCCGATAATATTAGTAGTGATGTGTTTGCGTAACTTCAGTCATATTTCGTGACATGAGTTTTGACCACCATAAGCTCTAAGGTTTAAGGTTATGTTCAATTTGAAACCAGGTAAAATATGAAGGATGTTTTGCAGATTCATCACTAATTCTAGGGGGCCCAAATTATGAGATATGGGACCGATGGAATGACACACGGTTTTCTGGTTACATATTCGAGTAAAGCTAATTCTATTGTGGCATTCTCCTCATCTTCCTCCATCTTTTGATGTACGTAATTATGTTCGTTTGGTTTTGACCACTTTTACTAACCAAAAACAATATTCGCCAAGGGCTCATTTTAAGGCCTTCAAAATTTCGGCTAGGTTCCCCTTTAAACAGAACTGTAGGCCTATACCAACACCTGCACAAGCCCTCTCCCTTTCATCTACACCAGACCAGAAACCTGTTAGCCCATTGAAATCACCCACTGAACACCCCTTCATCTTGGTCTCAGACAAGCACATTATATCTGAACGAGCATCAACAAATGCTTTCCTAACAATATCACACTTATTATGTATCCCTCTTACATTAACAATGGAAAGTCGAACCTCGGAGTTTTTTAGTCTTTTCTTACTACCCACCCCACCTACCCCCAAACTTCGAACATTCCCAGAACCTAGGAGAGAAACTGAACTTAAATTAGTATGACTTGCGGTTCTCCCGATCATCTCTTCTCGACCAAAAAGGAAAATAACTGGAGTATAGGTCACACACTCGCAGCAGGTCCCAGGCGTAACCATGGAAAATCAATGTGCTTAATATTGAAGTTCCTAATTTCAGAAAACACTAGGCGTATTCGGCAATTCAGGAATCTGACTTCCTGGGCTGTTTGGATGTTCGGCAAATCAGGTGCCACGCCCCCTGAAGTAAGTGCGCATGCGCCCTACCTGACTTCCCAAGCTCAGGAACTTAGTGTACTCCTGACCTGACTTACTTGCTGAGAAACAATTAACAAACAAATTATTGTTATGGATGCAGCAGTGTTTCCAATGCAAAATGCCCCAAAACCCCGCGAGAGGACCTGAAAATACCCGATTGTACCCGCATTTTCATTTTACCCGCACCATTACCCGCCAGCGTCCGAAACACGGCTCCGAAATACCCGAACATTGGCATATCACTGGGATGCAGCACAGGCGGGTAGGGGGGTCTCTCAGTTCGGCCGTTCGGCAATAATCTTCTGAGGGGCAGGGCTAACAACTCAGATATCACGTGACGCATTTCAGAATAATCTGAATTGCCGAATACGTCTACTAATATGGAGTGGCTCACGGAAAATTAATGGGTGGAATATTCGTTGTGCTACTAGTAACTATAGTTAGGCCTACTGGTAATTTAGCAGTAGGCCTACCATTGCACTAGCTATACACTGGTACTGCTAAGTTAGAAGTAACTAGTAGGGGGAGGTGTGGTGGCCGTGATGGTAACGTCACGGCTTGCTGAGTGAAAGGCCCCAGGTTCGATCCCCGCCTGGGGAACTTTCCTTTCACCTGCGTCAGGAGGGTCTCTGACCTGCACCAAGGAGGTGTCTGGCAACCTAACCTCCTGGGGAACAGCACATGACCCATTTGTAGACATTGCACTTGCACCTATGTTCCTTCCCCAATAAATCCTTATCCTTACCCCATGTCCTTTCGTCCTTGCACCGGA
Source organism: Catajapyx aquilonaris (assembly GCA_000934665.2). Classification (NCBI taxonomy): domain Eukaryota; kingdom Metazoa; phylum Arthropoda; class Diplura; order Dicellurata; family Japygidae; genus Catajapyx; species Catajapyx aquilonaris. The sequence goes on from KZ539463.1 coordinate 12,988, forward strand.
GTTGGAAGAAAAATATAGAAAATCGAACGAAAAATGGTGGTGTCCCACTCCCCTATAAGGGCATATGGCCCTATAACGGGGTATATATTTAAAAAATAAAAAATAACAAAAATAAATAGAAGTAACTAGTAGTATAACGAAAATTCCACAAATTGTTTTCAGAAAGGAGTCTTCATGAGCAGTAAATTAGTAATTGCTTGGGTAAGACCTGTGGTACAGCTTAAATCAATTGGTGAAGGTCTTACATGCGCCTGCCTTGTTTCAGTACTTTCATTCCGCCACAGAGGTCTTACTACCCTTTTTTTCACCGAAGGGAATGTTTTTGCTCTTATTCCTCTTCAACGTTACAGGCAGGCATTGACTCCCTGCCTGCATCTCCAGTGTTGACAGGAACAGACTCGGTGGGAAGCGACTGGCCTGAAGCAACTTCTGAAAATGCAAGATGCATTAGTATCTGATGCACATCCCTTCCACAGTGCAGTGGTTCAGAATATTCATGGAAATGCTCATTTCATACTTCTCCTTCTACCCCTTTCTTTCCACGTCATTTCATCCACCCCTCCATCCTTCCTATGCTGGCTTCCTGACACCAGTCCATCCTAGAAATGAAACATTCCAGAAGCTTCTTGTTGCGAAGGGAGACTTCCATCAGTCTTTAGAGCAACAGCTGCCATTGTGATTAATTGCGAATCAAAAAATTCAAACGCTGGAAGTATTTTAATGTCAATCAGAAGCTTTGTTTCCCTCATGGCAAGGCCGTACGCAGGATTTTTGTTCGGGGGGGGGTTCGTTACCTGATTGCTCCCCCCCCCCCCC